>JARACY010006838.1:0-14100 GCA_029255725.1 Scrobipalpa atriplicella
GAATATGATGATACTGAATGTTGTTGCCCAAAAAATATGGTCGAGGAATAAAAAGGGTAGTATATAAACGATAATAAAAACATACCCATTTCTTATAGCGAAAAAAAATAAAATTTAAGCAAAAGTAATTATGTTGCAGCAAAACGTGTACCGCAAAATATTATTATTTCAGCAGCATTTAAATCATTTGATGCATCACTTAGATATCTAAGAGACATGCAGCAGGTATGCGGCCCATAAAAAAAAAACAAATATTTGATAGATATTATTAAGATCGCTTTTGGCACATCGCCGACCGCTTCCGCGGCCCGCTCGCTGCGCTCGCTCGGCTCGTGCGTTGGGCGTCAAGCGCCAGGTTAGGTTAGGCTGTACCAAACGAACCTATTTTTTGCCCTACATTGATACGTAATGTGATACAGGAATAATTATTTTGACACAAGTGTGAGTTTTTTGATGTACGGCCGAGTTAATTTGCTGCAAAATAATTATTTCTGCTGAAAAAATATATTATTTGCCTACGGATAAGTTTATAGCCGTACATAAGAGGAAAAGAGATTAAATTTGATTGATGAACATAAATTGATGTGTGATAAGTTTTTTGCTGCATGGTTAAATAAATCCCGAATAAAAATAACTGCGCTGTGATAGTCGCGCTTTTATTTTTTGGACCTTGCACAACTATTTTGAATTAAAATACCTACCTACTACCCGGAGTCTTCTTAAAACTTTTTATATGAGCAGTTAAATTTCTTTCGCGGAAACGGAAAACAAAATAATCAATTAAAAAATGTTTATGAAGCGAAAAATATGAAGCCACTTTTTGCTGGATAGAGCAAAAGTTTGATGTTTGTTTTCAAACAAATCGTGTTTAATTTAAATAATATTTGTGGATAAATATTGATGTAAGTAAATATTTAAAACGTGGTTTTGGTAGATAGTTCAGTTGATTAGTTGAATCAAACTTTTCATCTATCTAGCTAGAGACGTCGGGCTATCGTGAAGAAATCAACGCGGGAATTTTCTAATATCTTGCTCTAGGGAATTTATAGAAACAATAAATTAACAATTTATCAATAGTTTTATTCAAAATATTTAAAGTTATGTAAGGCGTGCCATTCCTCCACGAAGGCCCGATTAAATTACATCCGTAGTTTTTATCAAACTTGGTAACTGTAAATACACATCATCTCATCCGAACCCTTACTATGATATAGTGGTAGCGGTTTAAAAATATTTTATAGAGTAGATACTTAAAAGATAACGCAAACGAGCGACCTTTGTTGCCGGTATATTGTTTTTTTTTCCTTTCGCCGCGATCGACCACATAGCATTTCATTTCGTCTCTTAAAACTTGAATGAAGGAGAGGTTGGTTGTGACAAATATGAACTTTAGTGTTATTGCTGTGTTACCGGTGGCTAAAGTTTCTCGTCTGCGATTGTCGACAGGTCTGCTTTAAAGCATGCAACGACGAGGGACTCAGTCGAAACCATAGCCATCGCATTCAAAGGTTTCGACGGACAATCGTCCCTTATCTGTGCAGGCGTTTATTGTCGTCACCACTGATATTCCGGTCGTACGTTCCAGGGCCTGCACGGCTTTCACGTGCACGAGTTCGGCGACAACACGAACGGCTGCACGTCCGCTGGGCCGCACTTCAACCCGACCAAGATGCAGCACGGAGCGCGCGACGACAGGATCCGCCACGTGGGTGACCTCGGCAACATCGAGTGCAAGGACGACGGCGCCGTCACTGATGTGAGTACCGCTTGGAATGTTGGTATGATAGTTACGGGCGTACACAGACACACGTACACGATGCGCGCTATGTTGCCCCACCTTCAACCCTGATGTAGATGTAGGTATCTTAATTCAATTATTCATTTATTCACATTATAGCTTGCTGCGCTCGGGAAATGAGTTTAATATTTGTACCTACCTGTATACTGTAGCATTTCGTGGTTACAAAATACGCGACTTAACTTAATATAAGTCAATAAATTTCACTTTCTATCATGAGAGAACAGAACGGGATGGCAATAATTTTAGTTGAGATTTAGTTAACTCGGGATGGTTACGAATCGGGTCCATTATAATAGTAGCAATTCGTAATTGCAAAAATCTCGACTTAACTAATATAAGTCTATACCTGTCATTTTCTATCATGAGCAATCGATAGCAATGTCAAGTTTCGCGCTCGCTTCGCTCGCGCTATGAGCTAATATGCATACACTTATGCCCCTATACCTCGTTTAATAACATGAAATCTTTGCGAGCGTAGCGAGCAATGACATAACAACCCCGATATGTGAATTATTGCGTTATAAGTTACCTAATATACCGATATGTTCCTATAATTTCGATTAGTTAGATTAGATCCTTGACTGAAGCCTAGCTTCGGCACGATTCCGATGTACTTATGTTTCTTTAAATACTTGTTTAAATAATCTTCAACCGAAACCTCCCTTTCCATCCAGATATGCATCAAGGACTCTGTGATCTCTCTGAATGGCGAGAACAGCATCGTGGGTCGCACGCTGGTGGTGCACGAGGACCCCGACGACCTCGGTCAGGGGGGGCACGAGCTCAGCAAGACCACGGGCAATGCGGGCGCGCGCATCGCTTGCGGGGTCATCGGCTTCGCGCCCTGGATATAGATGTAGAGCCAGAGGACGCCGCCGCCGCCGCCGCCGCCGCCGCCGCCGCCGGCTAACATCTAGATACTTACTGTAATGCTTGGGAGTTCGATGCTTATACTGATCAATCTTTGAGTTTTTAAGCTGCACATGCTTTTTAGTAGCATGCTAGGTGATGTGTGGAAGTAGAAGGGGTCTCGGCACCTCACTATTTCCACCCCCTCACCTGTAGTACATACATATAACGCCTGTATCTCTTGCGTTTACTAAAAATCTATTCCACCATGTTTACGTGCGTATTGCAGCAAGTTACTAAAATGTTTGTATATCTGTAACTACTGAGTTTAACATATTCATGTTACTTGAGTATATAGTTGTTTATTGTTAGAATTAGGCTTTTATATTTATTGGCGTGTTGAAATTTATGAGAGCGAGCAGTGGGAGAAATGTTTGAACAAATTTAATTAAATAAGTTCCTTTATATTTAATTGGTTGACCATCGAATTTCCAAGCATCAAATATCTTCAAAACTTAATATCCTTCAATAATATTTGAAAACTTAAATATGCGAGTGTCTAGATTGCAATATGTCGAAAATATATCTTTAGATGATAGTAAAGCGCTCTAAGTATGCTGTTGTATTGTTATATATATGTTTGTATAGCATTCCCTACGGAGTTTCATGGAATATCTTATGCCGACCAAAGTTTACTGTAAACTTCTTTTTGTTTCAATAAACGGTTTGGGAATTTTATTTTTCTTTCTTTTACCTTTAACCTATCACAATGTAATGGATGAACTATTTAGAACATTTTCTGAACTCGAAATATATCTCCGAAAACATTTGTGTGTTGTTTTTACTTGTAGATCGAACACCAACAACCCTAGTTGTATCAAATTGATAACCACAATGCTAAATTCCTCCAAATTTTAAAATTTTATTTCGCAACGAAATCTAATAATTGATTCTGTGGGTCATTGACACAATTAATATAGTAGGTACTACATCATTGAGATCTTTATCATGGCTTTGCTCTTAACTTTAGTCTAGGCGTTAACTTGATTTAAACCGAGAAAACCACTCACAATAAAATTTTGGAACACAGAAAGCGAATGGCACCAAACTTGTGAAGCCACAAGAAGGGTAACCAATATTTTTCCCAAAAATTGTACCTCACAACCTTTAATATCTTAAACTGGGAACTAGTGACGATTGCAGGGCAAACACGGGATCAACATCAACGAGTACGGAGACATCACGAACGGCTGCACGTCGGCCGGCGCGCACTTCAACCCGACCGGCAGCAACCACGGAGCACCCGATATGGTGGAGCGGCATGTTGGCGATCTGGGCAACATCGAAAGCCCTGATGGTGGGAGTGTATCGGTACTTACCTACTTACTTTACTACAACACGAACGGCTGCACGTCGGCCGGCGCGCACATCAACCCGACCGGCAGCAACCACGGAGCACCCGATATGAGGGAGAGACATGTTGGTGATCTGGGGAATATCAAGAGCCCCGGCGGGAAAGCATCGGTAAGCTATCTAATCAACATTATATCCACAAAAAATAAATAAAATTTCGTGTTTGGTCTGAAGAGAAGAGACTAGCTAGGCTTATCGCTAAATACCGGCGGAGCAGCGCAACCGGCGCAAATTATTGCGATGCCTTTTCCATTTTCTGATAGCGGGTATTTTAAAATCTGCTGAAATACATTCATGCAGACTTTAAATTTTAACCAGTCCAATCATAATCAAATTATTCTTCCCAAATGTGTACCCAATACAATATAATTTGTCTCCAGATAAACTTGGAAGACGATATAATCTCACTATCAGGCCCGAACAGTATCATTGGTCGTTCCTTGGTCATCCACGCAGGCCCTGACGACATGGGCGCGGGAAGCAACGAGGAGAGTAAGGAGACGGGCAACGCGGGAGAGCGCGTCGCTTGCGGGATCATTGGGCTTGCAGTTGCAGAAGAGACAAACACAAAGCCCTAACCACACACAAGCAGACCGTGTCAGGGCTGGGGCTAACTAGCCAATAGGAATGAAGCTCTGGTCTTCCTGCTCCCTTCACTCCTATTAGTCAGTTGGGTCCCGCCTGGACATGGTATGGATGTGTGTGGATGGACCTTAACAGGCTCCCTGTCCACAACACAAAATTTCATTACCTAATACTGTTTTCAAAATCTTAATAAAAAAACCCCTAGTTTTTTTTTTTTTTTTAATTTGACAATGTACTTCCTATGTCCCTGCACTTAAAATATAATTTATCCGACCACGTCCAACAGAGATAAGCCTGTAAAGTTACAACTACCTTTGTTCATATTCGATTCCTGGACTTGTCAGTGTTGGTACAAAAAGTTTCATGTGAATCATGTGATTCATCGGACAGGGAACCTGTTACTGTAAGTACCTAGCTTCTCAGTAATAAATATTGGAATTTATAAGACTGTTACACATAAGGTAAAGTGATAAATTTCTGTGATTTGCACCATTTTGTAGATCTTTATTATCTAGTTTAAAATAACCTATTAAAAATATATTTCTTTCAATGCTATTTTGTATGCATTTATTAGCAGTAAAATAAGCAAATTAAAGTTATGAATATTTTAATTGACCAATAGAAAACATATTTATACAATCATCAGAGAAAAATACACTACATGAACAATCATGAGCTTGAAACATTCGGGGGCTACTTTGGTTCCACTGCCAGAGACCATTGCTGTCACTTTGAATGCTCACGGAAGCCCAATAATTTTCAAGTTCCCTCGATTTCACATAGACTTGTATATTTTTACAAACATTACTTATTATTGGAGGTGTAATAAACCCTTTTACAATGAGAACTGAAATTCTTGAAGTTTTGAGTGCAAGTTCACTCTCTGGTTGGCTGTAAGTGCTGATATAAGTTTCCGTGGGAGTCAAATCACCTCCAACCGCAAGCATTCCGATCCATTCCTCCATTTCTTCAATGTCTGTGTCTTTGACAGATGGTATTTCATTTACATATGGATTTAGCTTTTTCATCTTAAACGATTCAATGCTAATATGAATATCCTTGTCATAAAAATACTTAGCTATTGATGATGGACAAATATTATCTTGATTCGGTTCCCAAGAAATCCAAAAATCCATTTTTTCTAATCTGTTCAAGCTCTGCTTGAGTTTCTCATGGCATTTAATGTTTTTTAAATCTATTTTGATTTCGTAGAAGCTGTGTGGTCGTTTTGTACCTTCCAAACCCACTGTTTGGAAGATGTGTGCCAAGGTGTGGACTGTTAGGAAGCCATCAGGAGTAATAGCTGCACAGTTTTCAATAATACAGTTCTTTCCTGCTGACAAACAGTATAACTTACCATTCTTGACAAACTTTTCAATGAACATAGGTTCAACAAACTCTGCAAGGGAACATCCAGATATCTTGTAATAATCGGAGTCTTCAAAAGCACTTTCTTCAATAGAACTCGGAGTCTTTAGCTCATCAGGGACGGTAATTATCAAGCTTGAATAGAAACTGTTTGTTTTGAAAGTTTCTACAAGTTTGTCCAGACTGTCGAACTTTTTAGATGATGATATCACTTTGGGCGCAGGAAAATTCACAACTTCTGGACACAACATCTTCAAACGTTGTATTATTTCGTTAGGTAATTGTTATTTCTTTAATTTAATTCAGAAAATACCGCACATAACCTCACTTTTACCAGCATTATGTTTTTGACGTTTACGTTTCGTTCGTTTCATTAATGTTAAGTTTTCAAATAAAAAATTTCATATTATGATTATTTTCTTATTCTATTATTTTCTTTTCCTGGTTTTATTTAATTTTATTTTTATTTTATGCGAATGAATGGTAACTATTCTGACTAAACGGAACGTAGTTTCAGAACAACATGACGGCAATCGTGGGCGGCAATTTCAAAACTTTTAGGAAATCTTTTTCAAGATCTTTTAGCGTGTTGAGGAAAGAAATCTGCCAGATATACCTAACTATACGAATAGTAGTTAGAGCAGCTTTTCATTAGTTTCCACAACGTTCAGAAGTCAACAGATTAAATTGGACTGTGGACACAGAATTAATACAGTCTGTGGATCAGCATTAGCACCTAAGGCGGTTTACACACTGCGGCGGAATACGCACGGATAATACGGAATAGGGCGGATATTGTCTATGGTCCATTGTTCAGAACAATGGACCATAGACAATATCCGCCCTACGCGGCGTATTCCGCCGCAGTGTGTAAACCGCCTTACACGGACGGTCTCCACAGCCTAGTACGCAGAGGATCCCGGGTTCGATTCCCGGCCGGGGCAGACATTTGTATGATGAATTTAAATGTCTGTTTCTGGGTCTGGATGTTCTTTGTTGATGTTTCTATGGAACCCGCCGATACAGGGAATCCTAGTGGGGGCTATATGAGTGTGATCGTGTTTTTTATTTTTATTTTTACAAAGCACTTTAAAGCGCTGTAACATGGCTGTACTGTAACTGTTACCCTGTTATCTGTAGCCATAAATATCCGCAGAGATTCTCATTGCAGAGAATTACATACCTACAGTCGTTGCCTACGGTCCAAAGGTCTCTGCTAGGAGGAAGGACTGGTGGGTAAGGAATGGAGGAAGGGTTCAAACTATGCAACATCTTTCGACAGCCTAGTCCTATGTACCTACTACGTGGTCATCTTCTAGAAAGAGAGAAAGTTGTTGATCACTATTATTCAATTTTTCGATCGTGCTCACCATTTTTGTTGATGTTAAACAAAATAGTGGATGGATAGAATACCTACACATAAATTTTTCTTTGGTGTGTAGGAGTTTCAGCTATTTTACAAATTTTAAGGTGCTTAAAGCATAATGAAATAAACGTCCATATAAATATCACAAACCTAATTATATTATCACAATGTACAGAACCTTATCCTAAATAAAATATTAAATACGTTTTTACATAAATCTAAGCGATCATAAGTTCGTCGGAGGGTACAGCTTTGTATAAGGCCTCGACGGCTTCAACCACGTTGGCGACGATGGCGTAGACGATGGGGCCGGCGACCTCGTTCATCACATCGCGCCAGTTCTCGTTCATGAATTTAGAGATCGGGTCAGCTGTAACATAAATATAATCAATTAGATTTTTTGTTTTTTGATGTCGTGGTGGGGCATGTGGTGAGGCATGATGCTTGGACTTATTCCATCAAAATTTGATTTGCATTTAATGCAATAAGTACGACTTTTTAAATCTAAATGTTGACCAAATGAAGAACCTAAGTATATCCATGAGTTTACAGGCCGCTTTCGTTCGGAAATAAGATGAGAACTTTTAGAGTTTTCTTTGTGTCTTGTAGCTATTATCATGCCCACATTTTATGAGTCCTATTGGGTCTTAGTGCTAAGCTTCTTCTAACTGTCCATCTTGTCTTGGCTTTTCGGCTGCCCATGGTTTATTAATTCAAGAGGGATCGCAATCCATCAGGCGTTGAGGCACATCATATGCTAATTAATAACCCACTCTCATGATTTATAAAAGACAGTACTCACCAAGAACCTTGTTTCCGTGGAACAGGTTGTCGAAGTTGAACACTGTGCTGGTCTTGATGTTGTAGTTGTGCTTCCAACTGGCGATGTGCCAGTGAGGCTTGCCGTCTGCTCCCTCAACAGTGTCTAGGACTGTCGCGGCCTTGATCACGATGTCACCTGGGAAAAAATAGTTTGTTTAGAATTTTGATCGTTGCCACAAGAAATGGACTGGCACGAAAGGTGCAGCTACATTGACTAGGTAGACTAAAAAATAATGGCGGAGAATAAAAAAGAATTTTCAAAAGTGGTCGCCGACGCCCGTTAGGGAATGGCAACATACTGAACTGGATGAATAGTGGTTGGTAACTGTGGGATTTAGCCATCTGAACTTTGGACTAAAGGTCCTGCTTTAAATTTTCAGGGGTCTCGTCACATGTTTATATGTAGAGTCTAATAAATAACATGCTTTCGTAAGTAAGGTGGAAATATGATAGAACTTGAATGAAGATAAATTGATAAATAGTCATAACGTGGAAGCAAATAAGTAATGTGGAGCGAGTTAAGAGGATAAATCCTCGCTTTAACATTTAACATTAACAATTGTGCTTTTTATACACATTTTCTAGTGTAACGTACGTATGTAATTTTGTCTTCTTTGTGTAGATCGTGAATTTTATTAAAAGCACAACAAAACATATGTGCGTAATGAAACATACAAAGGAATTTACGAAACCACAAGGTTAATGACGCTTTAAAAACAAAAAGACTAAGTTCAAAGTTAATTACTATTTGAGTATTATTCTAAACGATTCAAATGAACCAAGGAATCTACAGTGTCTTGTCTTGAACTTGGCTTATACAGGGTATACGACAACGTACCTACCTAGTACAGTACTATAACCCCTCGTTGCCCGTGGATCATCCGATTGGCCAACATGCCTTCAAGAATGAAATGTATCGGGATACCCATTTTGGCTAGCCCTGTAGCATGCCGTCGCGCGATAACGAATATATCGCATCTATCCGTCAAACTCACAATTTGACAGATAGATGCGATAAAATGTGTAATAAAACGGCTATTACGACCTTATCGCGGCCGCATGCTACGGGGGCTGGACAACTATTCCAAAATTTAACAATGCTACGAGACAGACAGAGGAAGCTTGTGAGAGAAATGGTAGAAAGTCCAATTGCACAACTATTAAGTTGTTTTTCTTTAATTTTAAAACACGAAGTTTTATAAGTACTACTTAGACCGGAGCTTAGAAACACAATTTTAATTTTTTTATATTTTTTTGTTTTTTTTTTAAACCCTATATGACTTATTCCAAACTTATCCTCAGTCGTAACTCCATGAAACATGGCGGCGACCCATGATCTTGAACGTGTTTATGGCAAACCGTTATATTGTCACAGTTGAGGAAACAATCGGTCGTAAAAGTAAATTGCTAATTGCAGATTTACATAGTTACATTCGATTTATTTTATCTCCATAATGACACTTAGCACCCAGTAATACAATACCACAGGGTTCATAAGTATTACAGCTTTATTATTCCTTCGTACAAATTATTGCAGAGTGTTCTAGCTCTATAAAATCTCACTCTCCTTCCTGCTTTCTTTACTAAGCTTTTTGTTTTCTATAAGTAGTTCTAATGAACCAGTAAGTGTAACCCTCCCTAATATATGTTATCTTATATATCTTTGTACAATTGTACATCATTCACCAACGAGGTGCTGCACATATTCAGTCAGAGTCACTTTTGCTATGCATGTGTCAAGAACAGTCTCTATCTAAACCATGTACTTATAAGAGCTATATTTATTTATTTATTTATTTATTTAACAATTTATTGTACACACTAAAGAACATAAAATACAAACAAAAAAGAAACAAGACACAACAGGCACTGCTTATCTCTATAAAGAAATTTCTTACAGCAGACCTACAGAAGGGAGATTTGATGCCGAGAAGCGGATATAACGTGCACAATATTAATTTAAGATCAAAAATATGTATAAATGTGGCTAAACCTATTATCTATATTTATAGCCAAAGTATTCTACATTTACTACTTACGAATGCTAAGGGTGTAAGGTCCGTCGCCCTCCACGGGGAAGATCAACAGTTGTCCGCCGAGCGTGTAGTTGCCGGTCAGGGTGACGTCACACCGGATCAGCACCGTCTGCTTGCCCTTCGGCTTCGACATGTCCATCCTAAAACCAAGTTTATATACAGTTAGTGGGAGCAATTTGGCAGCACACAAAATTACAAAATCTTAACTAAAATGGTGACCTGTCTATCATGCATGAGAGAGCAAAAAGGAACGGCGATATTTTTGGTCAAGGTTTAGTTAGTCATGTCCTCACCGAATCGATACCAGTATGTCATCGTTTCCGACTCACTTCAGCCAACTCTATTAGTCTGTGCTTCAGCCCTAAGCAGATAATTAATCTAACAGCTTGTATAATAATTTTCTCAGAAGACAGATAGAGCAAAGAATTATCAGCATAATTATCCGTGAAGCACGAGAGGTCTTAGCACGTGAATATTCACGTGGTTAGTTAACAAATGAATTCTTTTATCATGCGCTTGAATTTGCACAATAGGTCAAATCAGTTATTAAGCATTATGCCAAAATGAAATGCATGAAAATTTCGCAAATGACCTTAGAGAGGCTAGTATTCAAAACATGCATGCGACGCGATTTAGCCAAATCACCCAGATGTGTCGGAATCATATAGATATAGAGTATCTGTATCCTCAAAATGACAGTCCAATTTCGGCTATTTCGCGAATCTGCTACTTTGAGAATCTGCTAAAATACGAACCTGCTAAAATGCGAATCTGCTATAATGCGAATAAAGGTTTAATTCGTTCTCGGATTATTTTTACAGTAAATAGGCATCCAGATATTATATATCCCCACTCATAAGAGTGTATAGATAATGGTTGAATACTTTGAAACAAATACCTATGTAATTTCTAGATAAAAAAAATCATCGCGTCTTATCACAGCGAGTGGACGAAGCGAAGACGCATAAAGCTGCACGCGAAAAGAGATGCAAGAATTTGGCTGAACGGTCAGGGTCAGAAAAAAACGTGGGTATAGTTATTTTGGTGAGGAGAGGCCGTATGATAAACTGTTTTAAAAATAAAATATGCCCATGTGAATTACTGAAGATATTCGATGCAGTTTCGACTGAACTCAATCTTTTAAATTGATGCATTACGTATAAAAAACATGATCAGTTCCATATAAGTAACAAACTTTGACCAAAATATAGAGGCCATATTATCAGTGTTCTTAGCGCAACATAGAACTTTGTCATAACATAACAAAGTATCAGGGAAGTATTTCAATGACCATGACATAAAGCAGTGCCCCATTAACTTGAGTTACAAATATGACTCACTATAGTCACAGATCATTTTAAATAACTATTCATCCGTTTAACTCGTAATTACTACAAATTATTTGATACAAACATACAAACTACATTTAACCTGTGGTTAATTATTTGATACAAACATGTTATACATTTAACCCGTGGATTAACTTAACCGTGTTTAAATTGTCCTCGTGTGCTTACCTTAAACAATTATCTAATCGCTTTATCTTAAACTGCTCGTCTTGTTTCTTGACCCTTGCTCAAGGAAAACGGCTAATTTCCGAAGAAAAAAAGGAAAATGGTACAAAGAAACAAGTACCTATTGTACATACAGGGTGTCCAGAAAGTTATAATGAAATACTGATTAGAAAGAACCTACATTTGAAACTGAACAACTTTTATAGAAAAAAGCATAAGTGTCTGCGTGCAAAATTTATCGATCCAATTTGAGTTTGGTCAAACATTACAATTTTCCAAAGTAAAGTACCTACTCATTTTGTTTTCAGTATTTTGGAAAATTGTGTTGACCAAAAGTTGTTTAGTTTCATGGGTATGATTTTCCTAGTAACTTAAAAAAAATCTTTGACTATCCGGACACCCTGTATAATTCCCGAGGTATGTAACCTGTGGTTATAATGTAACTCGTGTGTTGGTCGTGTCGTGACCGTGATCTTGGAGTTACTGTGAAATAGTAACAACGTGTTATGTTTACATTAATCTAAAACCATTTTGAAAACATGTTTTCTTATGCGCGAAAAATTATACCTACGCTACGTCTATGTGTTGTTTGTATCAAATAGTAACTGTTATTTTTACTGTTACAAGCCAATATTGTTTTTTTTTATAATAAGTCAACTTAATCTAGAATCATTCTTTTAGCTGCACAATTAAGTTAAAATATACGGGGCAGCGCACCAAAAACTAAAAAAAAAAAGGCTTTTCCATACAAAATAACAACGAAAGCAAAAATAATCATTTCCTGTAAGAATTTCCGGGTCAAAGTTGTTTAGTTTCGTTGACTAAGCGACCCCTATCCGTTTCTGGTACGCTGTCCCTTACACTCAATATTCTTTACATGCATCGGATTATTTTACATAAAGTCACGTGTCTATTTCCCTTCTTAGTAGAAAGAAAGACAAATAAGCCTATAATAACTTTTTCCACGCCATTTAATACTTTTTATAACGCACAATAGCCATTTTTTTCCTGTCTCACGTCCACGTGTATAATCGTGTAGTTTTGAGACAATGTTTATTCTTCTTTGATACAACAAGTACCACACTAATAATAACGAATGTACCTAACTAGTTTTTTTTTGCTAACACTACGTAATAGCATGTTGCTAGTTCACAGTTTGTTCATAAACGAGTACAAATACAAACTATCATGTACGCTCGTGCATACATTTTTAAACTGTTTTTAATGTGACTTAACACTTTGCTCGTAAATCTCTTTTAGTATTTATTTATTAAATCAGCATGAAAAAATGTATTTAAATTGATTAATGGTAATAAAGCTGATCAGCATCTTTATAATAAAGTACAAAAAGTTTAATGACATCGTCACATTTTAGGTACAATTCGATTACATTGATAAAGTCATCTAATAAATTATGTAAAAGATTACCACCAAAGAATGTTCAATTTTTAGACGAATTTTCTTTGCTTTAGATAATATATTTTACAATTTACCGGCGGAAAATTATATTTTGTCTTCATCAATAACCTTTTCTAGGTGTATTTTTATTGAATTAATCTAAAAATAAACACTGCGTTTACAAGGAAGGAACTAAAAAGTACTTATTTTAATGTCCTATGGTACAGGAAGTTCATTCTATAAGAAGATATACAATGGGGAAGCCAGTATATTACAAACTAGGCTTTATTATTTGCATAAATACATCGTTAAGTGCAGTGTAAGGCGTTTAATGGTCATAAATGCAATTTTCATATAAAAGAGTTCAACGCGTGTAATTTTTTTTTTCATTTCTTTTTTTTTATTCAAAATAAATGGCATTCTTTCTTCTTTAGCGAGTGAATTTTCGAGTCAGTTTGCATTGTATTGGTAAAATAATAAAATAATATTATATTACCAGATTTTATCATCTGCTAGAAAAACTATTCAAATTTCCAAACAAAACGCATGTCGAGTGGAAGGTCATTCATGAAACAAGAATAAGTATATGGACTGCAAAAATTTGCACACTACCTATTTCAGATATTTAGTAATTGCATAGTCCATGATAATTGATAAGGTATAATGTGCATAGCATACAGGAAGAGTCGAGGTGGTGGCGAACAGAATTGCAGCGCACCTTCAAGTCTGTCATTGCCGCGGTGACGTGAATTTCCATAGAAAATCAGTCGTCTCGCTCGTCTCTTCTATGCACCTTAGGTTCTCAATTTTCTCATTATACTTTCTATGAGTACATTCTTATGCCGACAATTTCAACATGGGTTTCCTTTGTGTATGAAAGGAAATTAATGTCGAAAACGTCGGAATATACGATTTCATAATCATTAAATAAATCAAATAGATGCATCG
>JARACY010006839.1:0-14093 GCA_029255725.1 Scrobipalpa atriplicella
ATATTTTGCCTCCTGCTCCTCGTTTAATCTCATTAAAGTCCTAACTCTACAAGGAAACGTCCCGCTTCTAAAACAAAAGGAACCCAATTTCCTCTTATAGTTCCAGTCTATTGTTGAAGCTCGATTTTAAGCTCGACTTAATCAGAGCTAAGCTGCTACCTAGAAATCGTTTTACTGAATATTATGCCGGGAATTTTATTAACAAGGACGACATTCCGGGAACCTGTTAGGAGTGGTTCGATCGCTCGCCTCAAAGGGTCGGCGCAGGTAGAAGGGAGGCTTCCATGTTTTTGCCCTTTCATCCTCATGCGATACTATGTAATTTATTCCTTTCTTCATTCTGCGTAAATGCCCGTCGGCGTCTGGGATGTTCGAGGTTGTTTTATTCTTGCCATAAACAGCCCTGGCTATCCACTAGGCTGAGTAGGCTTAAGCCTAGGGCGGCAGATTTTGGGGGGCGGCAAAATTCGCCAAAAAAAATAATAATAGTTTCTGGCTGAAATCAAAAGCAAAAGAGAAAGATATAGGGCAGCGGCAAAATTAACCAATTGCATTTTTGTTTAGTGTATATTTTATCATTATTATTGTGTTATATGTAATAATATTGGTCGTCTTACACCCATGTCGAAAACAGTCTGCGACATTTTTATGTATTCGAGCTTGTCGTCAAGTCATCGGTTCGACGACAAACGACGACAACCGCATATACAATTGACGACATCCGACGAGAACCGACCGACAGGTTCGGATGTAAGACTGTTTGCGACATAGGTGTGGGTGGGACCACCTAATACTACCTTCAGGTCAGGCCAAAAAAAAACGGCTGAGATGAAGCCGGATGGGATGGGTTGAAGGGGCGGCAAAATTTGAATAGCCTACAGGCGGCAAATGTGCTAAGACGGCCCTGGCCATAAATAGAGTGGTTTGATTGTAAGGATCGGTCTCGGCTCGAGTCCGGAGACTTGTCGGCGATCGTTTGATATCGAAGTCAGTGCGCTCGATTTCTTCTTCCGCAACGTCGACTGGCAACAATTTCATCAATTATTTATACTATCTTGACTTTGAAAAAGGTTTTTTTTAGTATTAGTCAAGTATTTATTTATTTATTTATTTATTTATTGTTTATTGTACACAAGTTACATGACAATGACAATACATGAAGAATGACGACACAACAGGTACAGCTTATTTCTACTAAAGAAATTATATTATATTAGTATTTTTACCATTCATAATATTATTTTTTATCAATTTATATTGAACTATCTCTAATAATTTTTCTGCATTGCACTGCTGATGTTTGACCCAATGAAATTCGAAATCACATCAAATCGTACCAAATTAACATTGCTGATCCAATTTAAATTACAATTGTGTCAGGAAACTGAACACAAACCGTTTCGGAATGCAGAACGGTGTAAACAATGAGCGAAACCCACCCAAACATAATATTAATTGTTAAACAGACTGTAAGATTGTTTACCGAGCGTAACTGAATCTGCGCGCGGAGAATGGGGGAAATATGTATAATGTATGTGGCTACTGTAGAAGCAATCTCTTTCGGTGCAGTGTTTACTAAATCTCGTGGAATTGAATCGAGGAGTGTTCGCTAGTATTTGTAAACAGGCCGCCGGCACCGAGCGTGGCTCCTAAAATACTTCAAACAGGAATTGAGCGCGAGCCAACTGGTGTGCGTAGACGGCGGCTCGCGACACCCTCGTAAACTTTTCACTATACGACATATCTCGTTTTATTCTCGTTCATCTGTCTTTTATGTCCGCTAATTTATAACCCGAATCTGCGCGACGGGCGGCCGGTGACCGAATTGTTCCCGCTGATATATTCTGCTGATTAAACTTGGTATTTTGAGATAAATACCTTTGCCCGACGTTTAAAATACCAAGTTTAACCAACCGCGCTCAGACCCGTTCTAATACAATAATGTGTACAAAGCGCGAAAGTTTAAAACAAATATTCTGCTGAGTTCACATTTGTTGACATTACACTCGTGACGCAAGTTCGGGCTAATATAGCTTGCGTTTCCACATTACGAATTCAAACTAAATTGGTATTAATCGTCCTTCTTGAGTCAATTATCGTGTAGTTGTAGTGCGTGGGCTAATTGCGTATCGGCATAATTTTGCTAAGAGGCATAATAAACTATACCGGTTTGCGAGATAAAAACATGACTGTGCAAATGAGGAAACCTGTTCTGTTTGCTATTTATGGATGCGTTTTGTATGCGGAGCAATGTTCAATTAATCGTGTATTCCGTTGACCTTGTTGTATGTCGTAAAGCTTTGACAATTTGACGATGAAGTCGCTATATGATATCGTTGCGCAATATTTGTTCAACTGTCGAATAGGCACACATTACAACGTGTTTTCCTTGCTACGTGTACCAATACCAACATACTTATTATTTTCAACATAAATTATTGTACCTATAAGCATTAATAGTCCAAGTGCTATATCGAGTTTCTAGAATACCAGCAAAATGTGCGCAGCGTGCGTCATCTCATGTTATTTTACGACATCATTTTTGATTAACCCCAATAAAATCTTGCCGGGAATGCCATCTGGCTTTAAATGGTCGCTTATATTGCGGTTTCATTAACTTACAATAAATTAATAGTTTTAAAGACCGCTGTTTATGATTTTCCCCGTGTGGTCTCGTTCACCTTCATTTGCCCTTCAAGTTTTGTGTGCGTTCTACCTGCGTGGTTTTGACTATACGATAGAGAAGCAGGTAAAATTCGAGGGTTGCTATTTTGTGGGGCACCTTAGATATATCATAAAGTTTACGATCGTTGTCGGAGTCTGTAAATAAGCAAATTAATATTGTACAACGCTAGGTTGTATGCCTTTTGCGTTAGAGTAGTCGTGAGTGGAATGTACGCGGATGTATTTATAATATACATTGTATTGTACATGTATGTATTGTCGCATTAACCTCCCCTGTGTGCGTATATTCACTTCTCTACTAGCCTCAGTCTCTCTCCTCCTCCCTTTTGACCCATTTAATCCCGGACGGATAATATGATGTGTTGCATCGCGCTCGAACATCACACACCAGATTGAATTTTGTTTGGCGTCGGCCATTACTTGTCCGAGTTCAGCTATATTATCTCTATCGTATTTCAAATTAATCCCAATGATCAAATAGAGTTTTCGACTGTCGACATCCGCTGTATTTGAAATATACAGATATTAAATTTAAATATTGAAACAGCAAAACACACACGCGTCACAGAGCAAACTAATAAAGCTAAACACATGTGCAAAACTCTACCTATAAAGCTGTGGATAATGCTCGTGTTAACAAATACATAGCATTTATCACGATGATTGCGCAGATAACAGAATTTAAAATAGATGGCGTAATCTTAATCGTGCGCGCAGACGGAGCGCGGCGCGGGCGGGGGAGAAATATACCGTTAGGAGAAAGTAGCCGCCTACGCTCCTGCGCACGGTTCGTGACGGCGCACCGGACCAACCGCCGGCTAACCACTCGATTCGATTTTATCGACACGAACCAAATTCGAAGCCATCACAACTGACAATAGACAAGATAGACAGATCATTTTTTACGATCACGACTTTGCTTTCAAGTTCAAGAACGACATTCGACCAGGTGCTGATGTATCAAAGAGAACATCTGCCAAAGTATTGGATGTGCGCAAATGAATATCATTAAGTAACATACATTTTCCTTTGGGCACAAAATCTGATTAAAAATGTTGGCAATCATATTGTTTAAGTTGCAAGAGGCTTCTCTTCATACAGACCTTACGGTCAATATAAGTATTTCTCACTTTTCGACCTTTTGATTGACGGAACACGCATTTGAAATAATACAATACAGGTTATGTTGAGGTCACTCGAAGTCTTGAGGAAAATAGACATAATGGTACGTTGAACATAAAGCATCGTCATGATTACAGTAATAAGAATGATGAAGGAGATGCTACGTGAAAGCTGTATTTACCTGCAGTCATTATCGGCCGAGTGCAGTAAATGGAGGGTGGAGACATTGCCATCAATCTCGAGAGATGTTGCGTAATGCAGAATCATGGCGACTATAAATTCAGTTTCGCAAGTGCGGTACGCGACCAGCTCGACCGGTTCGCAGGTGCAGCCGAGCTGACCCTGGCCAATTGTACAAATTACGAGCTTCGACCAAATGCAGCCGCTAAAGAATTCCATTTATCGTTATTACAATACAATACAATACAAATATTCTTTATTGCACAAGAAAACACATAACAATAACACAAAGCAAAGAAAAGATGTACAATCGGCGGCCTTATTGCTAAGGTAGCAATATCTTCCAGGCAACCAGGCAGTAAGTAAGGCGTTATTATTATTATTGATCGCACATCATGTCAATTAGTTACCATGGCGTTTCGAGATCTAGAATACTCTACGTCTGCGAAAATGGATGATTTCTCTTAATACCATATTAGGTAAGTACGAGCGAGCGAACACCGAATGTATGACAAATAGAAAATCAATAAAACAGATACCTAGAGGTAATGTTCCTATATGAATTCATTATAATGATGCCATTAAAATGTGTGGGCATGTTTGTGAGTAGTAAAGTGTTTTCCCCTCGAGTTACTCATTGATATTCAATCCGACTCGCATCACAACAAGGTATTACCATACAATCATTATTCAGCCGCATGCTCAATATCATATACACTTTGTTCTTTTGTTCCGATTGTCTATTCATTTAAATCTTTTCGACTTTTATTTTATCACAATGGAGTCCAGTGATATAAAAGGTCACAATTCAAAATCATCTTATACATTAGGTAGGCGCGTCGGAAAAATAGAACAAAGCTATTTGCGTCACGAATTCTTGGAACACAAACGTTTCTTATTATTGATGGCAGCAGTTGAATCAACATTATTTACTGTATCGTCAGATAGTCGCCATTTGAATATACAAAAGGCAAAACTATATCAACATAATAATGTGTTTGATATGCATAATTATACGGCTGTGTAATGCGAGGAGGGAGCTGGCATGCACGTCTGGTAGAAAGTCGAGCAAAATTGCATGTTGGAACCGGTTGAGGGCGCGTGTATGTGAAACCTGAGCATTAGCCAACGCCGACGCTATAAAAGGTGCTACACACTTATGCTAGGTACCTTACTGGACTTAAAGGGAAACGCTTGGGTATTTTAGACAGAGCTTTCAAGCCTATGATTAAAGCTACTATTAAGACAGCTGATTGCAGTGCTTAAAGAAGCAGATACGTTAATGACGAGTAATTTTCCTCTCTAAATGGTCATGTAAATGTTGACCTATAGTAAACAGCAGTCATATTGGCAATACTAGTTCCGGTGGTGGTTCATCGACCCGTGACATACGGGCTCATTAATGCACCCATGCAGTGTGACTACAAGCTGCGCTCGCGCATGGCCGCGGGAGCAGCTTCAATGATTATAACGGTTACTTCAGTGAGCTTATCTTGATGACCTGTTATTATATGCCCATGTCCTAGCTTTTATTATACAGCCTGTAACGCATTATTTTAATGATAACGTATTTATTTTCAAGCAAATATTGCTGATTAAAATAAGTCATTAATTTTATTGTGGTCGAGTCACTGAGTTTTCGTTTTATTTGAAGGATAACAAAATATAACATCTATCAAACGGTAGGGTTTGATTTGTGAATAGAGAAACTGTTTCAAAAGGAAAGCTGGCAAATCCCATTTAATAACAATAGTCCGGACTCCGGACCCTCGTTCCAAGGACGACGTTACAGAAAGGGCCGCCAGGTCAGCCTTACAAACACCCAAACCATATTATTATTCTACTTCTAAGTCATTCCACTTCATCACTGTAATATCAAAAAGATTATAGTGCAAACTGAGACGAAGCGAACCGGTTTCATTACGACTCTACGAGTCTTGTTATGAAACACATTTAATATTATCGTTGGAGCAAATTAGACTCGGTCCGGACTTTCACCGGAGACTTTCTGACACACTCAGCAAGACCATTGCAAGACGCCGGCTCGGAACTCGTCGGACCCGTTCGCCTGACCTCCGTCATTACTCGCGCCGGTATTGTTCAACCATTCTTTTGTGTTGTCAATCCATACGGACCGCTAATATTATACGTCAATGTCAATGCTTCGTAGAAAGTTCTCCGGTTACCGATCATATTTCTGTATCCATCCATTATTATCTTTGTCTACCTCATTAAGCAGTAACAGTGTAGGAAGCTTTGTTTCATTATTACCGGGCAATCATGCACCATTAACGGCCATAGTATTATTACTTCGGTTAATTAAAGGCTCAGAGCTTCCCTTTTACTGACTACCATTACGCACTATCCTCTTTATTTCTGTTAATGGCTACAATTTCTCCGACACAGTTCGCGCGGAGTCATTAAAAATAATCGCGGAATGATATCGGCGAACGTGCTCTGCGTTATAAAGTGGTGGTGAATTAATCATATCCGCTGCTCGGCGACTGCGCTGCGCCGCTGCGCCTACACTCGCGCATAAGCAGGTGTTTATAAATTATAAATACATGTTACATCGTACACCGGCGGCCATAACAGGCGGTAATCGCTCCGGAGCACGATCCGAACTTAAACATCGCCAACAAAAAATCGAAAGACCGGTTCTCAGCGTTGGCATATAAAAATGGTTTCGGGGCGTTCCATGCCATGAATATTCATTTAATTACACATCTACATGAGTTTCGAGTGGAGATGACGCACACACAAACGATCCGTAACTGGTTCGGTACCGATTTCCTTTTTCTCTTTTTTTAGGTTTATTTATAGCGAGGATTATATTGGGCCTTTGGATAAACATTCGTGGAAAATGGAGGCGTAGTCTTGCCGCCGGAATCGGTCAATTTACTTTACGGCCATTCTCGACGTTAAAATACAAAGCGGTTTCTAACTCTAACACATGACAGTGTAATTGATAATTAATGAACTATGCGGTATGTAAATTCATTACAACTGAATAACTTCAAGGCAATAATATAGATGGGTAGACACGTTCATAGTCTACACTGTTAACGCTGTTAATAAAGGTTAAAGGTGGCTTTAAAGACGAACAAACAAAAGCTAGAGTGACCCCGAGTGTACTTTACAGCTTAAAAAAGGTGCTGTAGAGGTAAGGAAAAGAAAATAAAGTTGTAGCTGTGAGGGTGGTAGAGAGACCGCCTCGTGTGTGGCGCGCTTTATCACCAGAGGGAGAGCGAACGTGTTATTCCAACCCACTGGTAATCCAAACAACTCTGAAAGCCAATATGAACTTGGAGCTAATAAACAACACATGTGTCAAATGCCGTGTTTCAAGTCAGTTCGAGTAAACATCTTTGAACGATAGTTACAGTCCAACAGAATATCATCAATATAGAGCGAGTTGGTACCGTTGCGTAGCATCAGTGACACGATGTTTACAACAGGCACAGGGAAAGAACTTTATAGAACCCATCAAAAATGATGTGACCCCGTTACTTGGACGCCCATTGAAATTTAGATGTAGAAATATCAATAACAAATGTCTTCGTCGTCCGTTTCGACCTCTGGATTTAAAGGTGTAATGAATAAACGATCAGCCATAAACAAATGAGGGGTGGACAAACAAAGATATGTACCGATCTGAATATAGAGTTATGGTGATCTCAATTCTTCAACAAAAACACGTTCTCGATTCAGAAAAGGAGGCTGCAGATTATTGAGCAAAACCCAAATAGAAATTCTGATAATGTATTTAACATTTGTGATAAGTAGGCAATAAATTATGAAAGTAACTGCTGACTTCCTGTTTTGCAATTATAATGCCTGATTTGCAATTCGATTGTTTATTACAAAATAAGGCATGTGTTTTTATATACCTAATCAAAAATTCTACCTAGATTAGACGTGCTGATGAATGCATTGTTTTACTTGATGATAATAGAAGGAACTTCATCATCAAACTACATGTAATGTTTTTAAAAGACCGTTATTTTTTTTATTCAACAAAATGAAACTTTGGGGAGGTACCTATCTACAAATTTTAGATTCAATGTTCAGCTGTATAATGAATAGGTACACTTTATTACCTTTTTTGTTAATCTCGCTGGATTCACGGTCTGGTGATGAACCTGAAACAAACAAAACAACTATAAGAAGAAATACAAACATCACAGCTCCATGAAAGAAAACGTAAATTCCATCATCACACAAAGAACGTGGACATGTTGATTGTAAAGGTAAACGTTGACCTAAGACTAAAAAAAATTTGTTGGACGAAAATGGAAACCTTTTCGACAATTTTAAGGTCAAGCTTGTACCCACTCAGCGGTGAATATTTATCAAGCTGCCATTCTCGGCGACATGGACCGGTCCAGACCTGTTCACAACCAAAGCTTTGTGAAATAAACAACAGCCTGTTATTTATATTATTTAATGGCATATTTTACTAAAACTAGTTGGCTATTTCAGTCCCCTTATGGCTCAGGGCGGTTAAAGATCGTTTTATTGTTCCACTGTGAATATTTTATTATATTATAATATAATCCAGTTTTAAATTCTTCTATTAGGCAAATTTATTCGTGTCCAGGTATTCACATAAAGTTTCTTTAGTTTGAACGAATAGCTAGGATGTTTTGGGTTTTCAAGTCGTTAAAACAGCGAAGCGATTCTAGCCCACATGCAATCCTTATCACGTCAGGTGTTCGTGGTTTTTTAGTCGTTTTAAAATTCCTTTATACTTGGCGTTTATCGTCGACCATCGTTGGCCGCCACACATGGCCTGATGAGGCAGGTGGCTCCGTGTGGTCACTGGTACCCGCATGGCCGCCCTCGTGCCCATGACTGGCCACAGCGTTTCTTGCAGCTGGCGGTTCATCAACCCGTGAAGCTGAAGCTATATTCCACATGCTAATGAATTTGTGATTCCATTTCGCATTTGCACCTTCAAGAATGCAAATGCGTTTTAACAGAAAATGCATTTTAATTATTTCGTGACTGCACAAAGAAACTGTCTGCAAAACGTTACAAAGTAAGTTTTAAAACGTCGAGTGGAAATGAAAAGAGCAGTAAAATTTAAACAAAGATGTCTAATTTGGCACGCTTTGCGAAATACCGCTAGTTTCAACTTGCTAAGTACCTAACGTCTTTTAGCTTTTAAGAAACCTGTCAGAATTTTTCAAATATTTATTTTAGCCTACTTTAACTTCATGAATAACACAATATACAATCCTACATAATTTACTAGTCGATATAGTGTGAAATCAGAGCTCATTGCGGCTTTGGCAAGTATCAATTTTCATCTACCAAATTAAGAACATAATGAATTCGTCTGGAAACCTCATTACCCGTACTTAGAGCGTAGGTGTGAGCAATCTCAGCAATCTCGACTTGAATACCACTCGTATGGCATTTAGAGAAACCAGTTTCTGAGTTATGCAATAGAAAACGGAATAATGTTAGGTGGCTACTTAGCATAATCACCTGTCGTTTCTAAGGAACTTGATGTGTGAGGCAGCTAAAATAACATAATATAGGATAAGATTATGTAGATAGCATTTGATCTTTCACGTACTAAATTAATAAAAAGATAAAGTAAGAGCTATATCAGTTAATAAACAATACAATTTAGATTAAAAAAGATAACCACTAATCAATTTTACCATTTCCGGCAAAAACAGGAGGATAAGACATATCTTTATCGTCTAGACTGGTCGCTATGAAATTACAGCTATTAAATCAAATAATATCCTTTGACAAACCTAAGTAATAGCTGCAACTACTGGTTGTGCCAGGTGATGGAGTGAGCAAAGACTGCAAAGTTAACAGAGACACCTGACGTAAACCTCGTTAAATGTAAAGAGGGGGTCTAATTAGGCTGGCCCTAGTCCCTAGACTAGACGATCCAGTTGAGCTAGACAAGTTGCAACTCCGGCGCAGGTGGTCCTTCCTCAGACGAAGTAACTGAACCTGTCATAACGTCGTGAGTTATCACGTTAAAGACAAATTGCCGACGATGAACCCTGCTCAGTAATGTCAAAATTTGTTGGGGATTAGATCTGTTAAAAAGTTTCAGTTCATCATACTGAGACATGGAAGGTTTTTATATTAATGTTAAGATATTATGGTAAGAAGAAGTGGGTAATTTCGTAAGAGCATTAAAAATCGAAAACGAATTTAAACTGAAATTCCCGCACCAGATTCTCGAAACAAAAAAGGAATACGCTCGTAAACAAAAGGCTATTGAGGAGAAGTTCTCCGCCTCACGCAGTTTAATGGCCTACCATACTTAAAGTCGGCGCAAAAACACATGCCGTTCCTTAAAGGTACCGCGGGCGCCTTTCGTGATTGGCATGCGGCTCAACCAGTCACAGAACTGTGGAACTGGTCGGAACTGGTCTGAACGTGAGAAATGGGGGCTCGGAGCGATGTCCGATATACCCCGAGGCTGATTTGCGAATCAATTTCAGAGAAATTAATTGATACAGCACATATACCTATACGATGCGATCCCTTTTCTGACATCCAATAGTTATGTACCTATTGGATGTCAGAAGTGGGATCATATAGGCCGAACATGAGCCAGATATAATGCAAGATTGCTGTGTAGGTAGAGGATTTGAACCATTCAGTAGCTTTATTGATAGCAAAAAATTCTGTTCACCAGCTGTGTCAGTAGCACGAAGGAGATTTCTAAGAACGATAAAAATATCAATAAATATGATAATAAGTGATGCAAATTTCGTGGACTGTTACTTCAAGTTGAATTTGCAATTTATCAATCACTTTTCCTTATCTCGTAATCTAATCGCTTTATCCGACAGATATGTTAATGGAAATATGTGTTTGCCTCATCGATCAGCGCGCCAGTATTGTCAAACTCTCTTTCCACTTTCTAATAGAGATAACCCGAACAACCCGTTTGTAAGGTACATTCTCCTAAGCGGCGGATGTCGTCCGACCGGTCCTCTAATGTATCTGTCGCAGGACTGGCTCCACTCGATTTATAGCATCAACTAAATTACCACAACGGTAATATCGACCGGCTCGCGTTACCACACGTAATAATATCTCATCCAGTAAAATATTTTCAGTACCCGTCGTACATCGTAAGCGAAACACGAGGTTTCATTCGTCGGCAGATGTCTGCTTATCGTAAATTACGCTGAGCGGTAGGAACGAGCCCGCACTTGGCAAACGCTCGCACTAAAACAAACAAATAATAAGTTGGGGCGGTCTGGCTTGATACACCGTCTAAAAATAGTTGTGTTTTCATAAACCCGATATGTGAGTTTACGCAGCGCTAGTCTCGGGAATGAGGTCAAACGAGTTGGCATACGATGCTCCCCGATGTCGGCAGCAGAAATATCTGACGGCAATAAACAATGTGCTGGCATAAACGATGGTTTTGGGAAGAATGCTGTTACAAGAAAGTAAAGAAACATTACATGAACGTAAAACTAATTTATGACCCTGAGATGAGACACTCGTATTGTTGATGAAATAAGACTCATGTTATTTAAAACTCGTAATCAATTAGAAATTTCTATTGCAAGTGCATACGAACAATAATGGCTGTTGGCAATGAATCAAAATTGAATGCGAGTAAATTTCCCGAACGTAAAACAACAATGAACGAGCTCGGCCTGCTCGCAGTTATGTAAATTTGATAAATGGGTCATAACTCGGCAGAATGTTTGTAAAAAAAGTGGAGTAGTGCACGCAAACACTATGAGCGATAACAATAGCGATTGAAACGCAATCAATCCGGTTACGTGTCGGAACAACGTTGTTATCAAGCGTCCGTCCGTTGAACGCACCGCCTTATCGTCGCAGCGTTCAACTCAATGGAACTAGGACTGTAAATCATAGTCAGCTCACGTTGCACGACGCCCTCACCTCCGGCTACTTAAGAATCGCAACGTGATATCATTTTGTAGAGCCCAACCTCTAAAACTTGTGACATCTGACATCTCCTTAAAAAATGTATCAAAGAAATAGGATAGTCGAACGCATTTGACAACCACTTGACTTGACTTACTCTTATCTTTGCGGAAGAACGAAAACAATTTGTAACCGCAACAAATTGAATTGCCCAAAATTTGCGTAGACTCAAAAAGAAATAGAGCAAAACATTAATCGATTGCACAGTGACCGTGTCGACAGATCCCTCCGCGTAACGAATAAAAAACGCTTTGGACAAACTGTAAGTCGTGGGATGAATAAAAAATTGTTCAGAACGAGGTCACGTCACATTGCGAATACCGATGCGCAAGCGACTGAGCGCCATCCATTAGCTAGCACATTAGACTTTACCTACCCACTACTCACATCACAACACATGTCTAGAACTTTAAATAATTGGCCGTGAATTGTAAAATATTTTTGAAAACATTATACATTTATTTATATGTGAATGAAAAGTAATTTGTGAAAATGTACAAAATATTACACGGATTTTTATTATGAGTGTTTTCGTCAAATGCCATACTCCACTCCACAGAATTTTATTGGTAGTAGGTACTTAGTTGAAGTGTAGGTATTGCGCACAATCTCTAAACATAATTTTTGGACAATAAAACCAATCAAAAACATTCTATGTAAATTTTCTGCCAAGCCTCGCTGTCTTTCGGCCGTAAAAAGTAGTGAGATCTAATGGTGAACCAAGTCAATTGTGTTCTCTTTGACGGTCATTTATTCACTGATCTCCGTAGTCTCTATATTTTACTAAAACTACTTTCAAACAATATAATTAAATGTAGTATTTCTATTCCTTTAACCTTTCATCCAGATTCGAACATTTTTTGCACGCTGCGTAATTGCCAAGTCACCATTGTGGTTTAACTAAAAATATAGAGACTACGGAGATCAGTGAATAAATGACCGTCAAAGAGAACACAATTGACTTGGTTCACCATTAGATCTCACTACTTTTTACGGCCGAAAGACAGCGAGGCTTGGCAGAAAATTTACATAGAATGTTTTTGATTGGTTTTATTGTCCAAAAATTATGTTTAGAGATTGTGCGCAATACCTACACTTCAACTAAGTACCTACTACCAATAAAATTCTGTGGAGTGGAGTATGGCATTTGACGAAAACACTCATAATAAAAATCCGTGTAATATTTTGTACATTTTCACAAATTACTTTTCATTCACATATAAATAAATGTATAATGTTTTCAAAAATATTTTACAATTCACGGCCAATTATTTAAAGTTCTAGACATGTGTTGTGATGTGAGTAGTGGGTAGGTAAAGTCTAATGTGCTAGCTAATGGATGGCGCTCAGTCGCTTGCGCATCGGTATTCGCAATGTGACGTGACCTCGTTCTGAACAATTTTTTATTCATCCCACGACTTACAGTTTGTCAAAGCGTTTTTTATTCGTTACGCGGAGGGATCTGTCGACACGGTCACTGTGCAATCGATTAATGTTTTGCTCTATTTCTTTTTGAGTCTACGCAAATTTTGGGCAATTCAATTTGTTGCGGTTACAAATTGTTTTCGTTCTTCCGCAAAGATAAGAGTAAGTCAAGTCAAGTGGTTGTCAAATGCGTCGACTATCCTATTTCTTTGATACATTTTTTAAGGAGATGTCAGATGTCACAAGTTTTAGAGGTTGGGCTCTACAAAATGATATCACGTTGCGATTCTTAAGTAGCCGGAGGTGAGGGCGTCGTGCAACGTGAGCTGACTATGATTTACAGTCCTAGTTCCATTGAGTTGAACGCTGCGACGATAAGGCGGTGCGTTCAACGGACGGACGCTTGATAACAACGTTGTTCCGACACGTAACCGGATTGATTGCGTTTCAATCGCTATTGTTATCGCTCATAGTGTTTGCGTGCACTACTCCACTTTTTTTACAAACATTCTGCCGAGTTATGACCCATTTATCAAATTTACATAACTGCGAGCAGGCCGAGCTCGTTCATTGTTGTTTTACGTTCGGGAAATTTACTCGCATTCAATTTTGATTCATTGCCAACAGCCATTATTGTTCGTATGCACTTGCAATAGAAATTTCTAATTGATTACGAGTTTTAAATAACATGAGTCTTATTTCATCAACAATACGAGTGTCTCATCTCA
>JARACY010006840.1:0-14079 GCA_029255725.1 Scrobipalpa atriplicella
TTATATGGACGGATGATGACCTGTAGTGGTATAACAACTTGAGCGTTTCCGTGCGTTGGAAGGCACGTTAAGCCGTTGGTCCCGGTTAATTAGTCGATAAGCCAAATCACAGTCGATTATTTTTATTAGTATTTTTCATTTTTCTTAGCGAGTAAAGTGCACCCAGCGTCATAGAAAAGTGATCCCTATAATTTTCTATTTCTTCAATGCTGGACTGGGAGTAATAGAAAAACATAGAATGTGCCAGCTGCATCCCGGGCATGCTGTAAAACCAGCTAAGGGATTCGAGGCTTTCAGTGTACTGCAGTTTGGTCGATGGGCTGACAACCTGTCACTATAGCAATATACATAATCATCATCTGTAATAGCCCTCGAAACTTGTCAGACGTGCTGGCACAACCTGTTTGGGTCGTTTTTGCTCTGCCTACCCCATTACGGATAAAGGGGTGATTTTATGTATATATGCATGTATACTTTTCTATGACGCGCGTTACCTTAAATTAAACCTTAAATTTTGTTATATTTTCAATAGATGAAATACATAATTACATAGCTATGCTTTTATTGTAAATATTTTATAAATAAAACAAAAAATACTTCTCTCCAACATTTATTGGTCGAAAAAATAAATTAAAAACTTTGGATTTCAACAAAGGCCCAAAATCGTACAAATAAATACTACAGGGTCTACCATCTTATTTTTAACAACATATTTACAGAGTCATTTTCGCTTAAGTATACTTAGGCCCGTATTTATAATCAGCTCTCAAGAGGGACAGCGAGTTCGAGTTCGTATCAGAAATGTCATTTCAGTACAAAACGACCTGTCAAGTCCATACTTAATATTGCTCTCAATCTTGAGATCGCTTTATAAATACGAGCCTTAATAGGTACATAGTCACCCCAACTATATTACACAATCGATTTTTTCATCGAATAACAATTTCTTTTTACAATATTCGTCCCTTATTTTTAGGCTTGTGGGCGAGGACAGGAAAAAAAAACACAAAATTAATAGCTGTTGTTTTTGATGATTGTACGTTGGATAAACATTGTCAAAGTATCTTAGATCTATAAATTAGGTAGATACAACACTGCGAACTAATATGTGAAGCAAAAATTGACTAAACTACAGTTTTATAAGCACAAAAAGATTATTTAAGTCATAAGTATTTTTTAAATATTTCTAGAACAAGTTGTAGTTTTTTTTCTGTTTGTATCTGTACTGTATGTAAGCACGTGTATTACTTGTAGTATTCAAATTAAGATTATCGATTTTACTAGGTTTTACAGCTTCACTTTGTCTGTTCTTAGTGATCCATCTACCTTATTTCTTGGTCTGAGAAAAGTATAATAACGATGTATACCATTCTGTTTTTAGGTGTCCAAAATATTTGACCAACGTTATAGTCTTTTTACAAAATTATTTAACAAATAAAAGTTAACACAAATTCCAATATCATTAAGAAGAGCTTATAGACAGACATTTTTACATAAATTTCGTAAATTTATTGACATTCGGAAATAAAAATCAACTCTTAACAAAAACATAAAATGACTCGTCATCTCAAATTATCATAATTCGAATATAAATCCTAATTTGCAATCAAATTTGTAGTTCAGTGACCTAAAAAAAACCGCCAATAGAAAAATCTTATAGACCTTTTTATCTGCGTTTTTTTATCTTGTTCTCGCCCACGTCCTTTTTTTAACACCGTGGTGATTCCAAAATCAAACCAAAACAAATATGGCCCGCCATCAAATACTACAGCAATAATTATGATCAGCTGCAAATAATATTATACCGTACGCTAACTTGGCAACACTGAGAGAGCATAATTTTAGAGATCGAATTCTATTTATAATTTTTTATTTTTAATTTAAAAACTTAGAAGTAACAATTTCTAAAGAAGTAGATGCGGCATGTCATTTTCGCTGACAATTTAATTTTACATTTTCACCTAAAGTATCAATTCACTACTCTATATTGATGGAAATATATGCTTAGGTATTTTGTTACATGAATTTGCATCAATACAGTTCAACGACATTTTGCTATATTTTTTTCCAAAAGTATGAGTAGTGAATAATACCTTTGTGAATTTTGTATGCATTTTATCTCTTACATTACCAAAATCTCTTGTTTAATCAATTAAAAAAAAACAGAATTAACAGTGTGATTTGCTTTTTACAATAGTGCGGTTCTATTATGCCTGAAAAATACTTCATAATATTTATAAAAACTGTTTTGTAGATTTAATTTAACTAATAACCTGGACTATACTACAAAATCTATGCTAAGGCTAGTGAGTAATGAAGATTGACGTTACTCAATTGGTAGCACTCAATTATAAATAATTATTATCATAGTTAATATAACCATTAAATAGAATAGGATATTAAGTGAGTAATATTACAGCAGAATGCATACTAATTTATGTAATTGTACAATTGTATTAAAGTTCCTTTCATGTAAAAAATATTCACATTGGTGCTACTAGTACTAATAGTACTTTTTAAATCACTTTTAAATATAGATTTTGTACTTATTATAATTTTAATTACTTTCTATAAGCATAATAATATTAATAGACTGAACTTTTAACAGATTATTTTAAGTATATTTTCTTTTTGACGCTTTTTAAATACACGTACTTAATTATTTCCTAAAAATATTTAATTAGCGAAAATAATAAATTATAAAATTTAGCTTCAGCTACCTCTTTAAACTGTTTTTAAATATTTTTGTAAGAAAATATTATTCTTAATGCTAGAAAAATATGCTGATCATTACACATTACCAATGCGTCGAAACTTTCCTAAAAGTAAATTAAAATGAGACACTCACTTTTCCTAAAAAGATAATTGTTGGATATTTACAAAAAATGTTTACAATACTAAAATAGGTTGTAGGTAACCGATTATTATGGCAACACTGAGAAATGTATAATTTATAATAAATTGTAAAAAAGTATTTAATTTAACAAATTGTCTTTCATCATGGCTTGCATTCTGCTGTAATTATTATCACTTAATATCCTATTCTATTTAATGGTTATATTAACTATGATAATAATTATTATTAATTGAGTGCTACCAATTGAGTACGTCAATCTTCATTACTCACTAGCCTTATGCATAGATTTTTGTAGTATAGTCCAGGTTATTAGTTAAATTAAATCTACAAAACAGTTTTTATAAATATTATGAAGTATTTTTCAGGCATAATAGAACCGCACTATTGTAAAAAGCAAATCACACTGTTATTCTGTTTTTTTTTTTAATTGATTAAACAAGAGATTTTGGTAATGTAAGAGATAAAATGCATACAAAATTCACAAAGGTATTATTCACTACTCATACTTTGGAAAAAAAATATAGCAAAATGTCGTTGAACTGTATTGATGCAAATTCATGTAACAAAATACCTAAGCATAATATTTCCATCAATATAGAGTAGTGAATTGATACTTTAGGTGAAAATGTAAAATTAAATTGTCAGCGAAAATGACATGCCGCATCTACTTCTTTAGAAATTGTTACTTCTAAGTTTTTAATTAAAAATAATAAAATTATAAATAGAATTCGATCTCTAAAATTATGCTCTCTCAGTGTTGCCAAGTTAGCGTACGGTATAATATTATTTGCAGCTGATCATAATTATTGCTGTAGTATTTGATGGCGGCCCATATTTGTTTTGGTTTGATTTTGGAATCACCACGGTGTTAAAAAAAGGACGTGGGCGAGAACAAGATAAAAAACGCAGATAAAAAGGTCTATAAGATTTTTCTATTGGCGGTTTTTTTTTAGGTCACTGAACTACAAATTTGATTGCAAATTAGGATTTATATTCGAATTATGATAATTTGAGATGACGAGTCATTTTATGTTTTTGTTAAGAGTTGATTTTTATTTCCGAATGTCCAATAAATTTACGAAATTTATGTAAAAATGTCTGTCTATAAGCTCTTCTTAATGATATTGGAATTTGTGTTAACTTTTATTTGTTAAATAATTTTGTAAAAAGACTATAACGTTGGTCAAATATTTGGACACCTAAAAACAGAATGGTATACATCGTTATTATACTTTTCTCAGACCAAGAAATAAGGTAGATGGATCACTAAGAACAGACAAAGTGAAGCTGTAAAAACTAGTAAATCGATAATCTTAATTTGAATACTAAAGTAATACACGTGCTTACATACAGTACAGATACAAACAGAAAAAAACTACAACTTGTTCTAGAAATATTTAAAAAATACTTATGACTTAAATAATCTTTTTTGTGCTTATAAAACTGTAGTTTAGTCAATTTTGCTTCACATATTGTTCGCAGTGTTGTATCTACCTAATTTATAGATCTAAGATACTTTGACAATGTTTATCCAACGTACAATCATCAAAAACAACAGCTATTAATTTTGTGTTTTTTTTTTCCTGTCCTCGCCCACAAGCCTAAAAATAAGGGACGAATATTGTAAAAAGAAATTGTTATTCGAAGAAAAAATCGATTGTGTAATATAGTTGGGGTGACTATGTACCTATTAAGGCTCGTATTTATAAAGCGATCTCAAGATTGAGAGCAATATTAAGTATGGACTTGAAGGTCGTTTTGTACTGAAATGACATTTCTGATACGAACTCGAACTCGCTGTCCCTCTTGAGAGCTGATTATAAATACGGGCCTAAGTATACTTAAGCGAAAATGACTCTGTAAATATGTTGTTAAAATAAGATGGTAGCCCTGTAGTATTTATTTGTACGATTTTGGGCCTTTGTTGAAATCCAAAGTTTTTAATTATTTTTCGACCAATAAATGTTGGAGAGAAGTATTTTTTGTTTTATTTATAAAATATTTACAATAAAAGCATACGTATGTAATTATGTATTTCATCTATTGAAAATATAACAAAATTTAAGTTTAATTTAAGGTAACGCGCGTCATAGAAAAGTATACATGCATATATACATAAAATCACCCCTTTATCCGTAATGGGGTAGGCAGAGCAAAAACGACCCAAACAGGTTGTGCCAGCACGTCTGACAAGTTTCGAGGGCTAATACAGATGATGATTATGTATATTGCTATAGTGACAGGTTGTCAGCCCATCGACCAAACTGCAGTACACTGAAAGCCTCGAATCCCTTAGCTGGTTTTTACAGCATGCCCGGGATGCAGCTGGCACATTCTATGTTTTTCTATTACTCCCAGTCCAGCATTGAAGAAATAGAAAATTATAGGGATCACTTTTCTATGACGCTGGGTGCACTTTACTCGCTAAGAAAAATGAAAATACTAATAAAAATAATCGACTGTGATTTGGCTTATCGACTAATTAACCGGGACCAACGGCTTAACGTGCCTTCCAACGCACGGAAACGCTCAAGTTGTTATACCACTACAGGTCATCATCCGTCCATGGCCTGATGGGACGCCACGGCGATGGTTGCTTAACATTCGTAATCGGAATATAAGCACTAGCCACTTGACCACGAGCGATTCCTACAGCATTCCCGAGAGGAGTCCCAGCTGGCACATACTACATTTTCTATCGCTTCCAGACCAGCATGGAAGTTTATTATAATTATTATGTGGTTCAAACATCACAATGGTCTCAGGGGTCAAACTAGACGCCATAAAGTCACAACAGAAGAACCGGTTCATTGTGAAATACCCAAAGCAAAGAGTAATTATGTTGAACTGATTGTTCTTCTTACAATATGTCCGGGAAGAATAGCTGATGATACATTCTATTTTTTTTTAAGATTGAAGATAGTTTTAGCATGGAAGACGGTTAATAGAGGATTCGAGGGTTTGGTGTACCTATTACCTTAGTGACAGAGTTTTTAAGCCGCCTACGAGGTCTCTGACTTGGTTTGTGCGACGACCAATATGGAATGGATGGCTTTACGTATCCTCTGAAGCACGGAATCTTTATTCTTGTCAGACAATCAGCTGACTCGATCTGCACTGTCCTAAGCAAACTGGGGATCAAATGTCACAAAGTCATTCAATTTTGTACCCCCACCTTGGAAATCAAACCCACGACTTGCAGATCGGGAGCCCAAGGATCACACAACTTGACCACACAGTAACAGTAGAACCGGTTCATATTGTGAAACAGACATGCAGTCATTATGTTTAGTGATTGTTATCGAGGCGCTCATAGGCTTAGAACTGTACCGTGACGAAATGGTATAGTTTGAGGCAAGTATCTTGACTTAGAATGACACAATCTGCGCATTGAATATTCGACCTTAAATTCAAGCGCTTAAGTGTGAATTTTGTATAGGCAAAATTTCTTAAACGACTTCAAGAAGATTGCCTTACCGTGAAAGTTGAAATTGCGACAGTTTTTCGGTTTTTGAGTAATGGTTTTTCAAAAACCGGCTAAGTGCGAGTTAAGACATGAATTAATTATTATTCTAAAATCCAAGTAACTGGATGTCAATGTCTTATTTCTAAATAGGTACCAATATGAAAAACTTGTTTGACAATATGGTTGGAGTAGTTAGTAGGAAAGTATAAATAATACACACTACAATGCCCTCGATTCTGGCCGCCCGATTCTTAACTAATTTTAAGATAGCGCTGTCACTTTCTTTACTTTGACATAAGAACAGGATAGCAAATAAAAACATGTGTTTGACGTTCCTAATTTGACATTAGCTGCTTTAAATAAGAACCGAGCATAAAGCATGTTCCTTATTTTACGTTAAATAAGCAATCTAATGTCAACTTAAGCAATTTAATGTCAGATTAGGAATGTCAAAGTCATGTGTTTATTTGCTATCCTGTTCCTATGTCAAATATAAGAAAGTGACAGCGCTACTAAGAATTAGAATTAGTAAGTGGACGGTGTGAATCGAGGCGAATATCTCTCAAAGGCGGTTTTATCGCTAAGAGCAGGTTCGTTTCAGGCAACCTTCTGTTAACTATGTTGTGAGTAATAAATTATACCGGGTGGTAGGGACATTTCCTGATGAAATTTCCTAGTGAAAGTTGTTCAGTTTCGTTAACTGAGAAACCCCTATCTGTATCTGACGTTGTCCAATTATTGGGCGCTTTTCCACTAGACGGCACGTCAACGGCAACGGCGACGGCACGGTACCGTCGACGATATCGTAGGTGAGATAATGTATGAAAATCAATGAAATTATACGACGCGCTTTTCCACTTGCCGGCACGGCACCGTCACGGCATGTCATCGATTCCCATAGATATTGTCACGTGATCGTCGCCGTGCCGTCGCCGTTGCCGTTGACGTGACGTCTAGTGGAAAAGCGCCCAATTGTGATACTTTGAGATATAGTTGATAGTCCAATACCTACTAAAATAAAATCTTGGAAAACACTTGTACCTACTTTTTTAGAAAGGATGTACCATACTCAAACGACGAACCCACGTCCTTACACAGGCGTGTATTACACAAACGAGCCATTTCCTGTCCAACAGTTAAATATTTAGCTATTTGTACTCAATACACATACGTTTAACATGAAAGGACTTTACCGATCGTATGATTGAGTTAAAACAAAAAGGTGTCGGACGGCTTAGTTGGGAGTGCTTCAACTGCGATGTTTGGGTCCCAGGTTCGATTCCTGGTCAAGATATTTAATCAAACTTTTTTACTTAGTCTGTGGCATGGTTTATTTGTCGGAACAACGTACAATCCAATGAAAATGGTGGGAACACAGATTGGATTTTTTTCAATTTATCACTTTGTGATATTTTCCCCAGTTTGGTTAGGACATTGCAGGATGAATCACCTAATGTCAAAAAATAAAAGGATTCCATGTAATTTTGTACTGGAATGACATTTCTGATACGAACTCAAACTCGCTGTCACATTTGAGAGCTGATTATAAATACGGGCCTTAGACTCTTGCGATTGATATAAGTATTACAGCGACTTTAGCTACATATGAGCTTACAATAGAAACCATTGTAACTCAATGATTTTCCACACTAGAAAGTAATAGAAATCGCTTATTATAGTAATTATACATTCTCTTTCCATATTAAGGTGCATTACAAATGCATTGTACTAGACCTCCAATATTGCTCTTATAACCATGTAGCGTATTTGTATAAATGTGTAAGCAGGTATATAAGGGTTTATACATACATAAAATCACGCCTTTATTCCTAATGGGGCAGGCAGAGCAAAAACGACCTAAACAAAGGACTTTCCTCCACGTCTGACAAGTTTTAAGGGTTATTACAGATGATTATGTATATTGCTATAGTCACAGGTTGTCAGCCCATCGCCTAATTACAATACTGAAACCCTCGGATCCCTTAGCTGATTTTTACAGCATGCCCGGGAGGAGATGCAGCTGGCACATTCTATGTTTTTCTATCTCTCCCAGTCCAGCATGGAAGTACTGTACAAGTAGGTACCTATTTCACAAAACAACGCACGTATTGACACCACAAACCACAAATAAAAAAAAACCGCAACCAGAATTGCGTTCTCTCACATAGGAACAAACACACTTATTGTTCATATTTCTGTGTAACTTCCATACATTGTAGAGTCATACAAATGACGAATATGGATTCTTAGAACATACTCTGTCATATGCAAATAAAGGTATAGGTATTTAACCGACTGACGGAACAGAATGAAGGTTGTGTTTAAAACATTTACTCTGCCATATGCAAATAAAATTCTAACCGACTGACGAAGGTGGAGGATTGTATTTTTTGTCTGTACTAAATGAAATTATTCAGTCTGACAAAACTAATTTGTTGTGGGTATAAGTTATTTCCCAAGGTAAAGAGTAGATTATATTCGTCTCTAGGACCATCGTCTTTCACCCTGCCGTCAGATACTAAAATCTGCTAAGCTTTTTAGATGTAAAAAGGTAATAAACGAATTGTCTCTATCACTAATTAGATTATTATTTCGTACGGGATTTTATTGTTACCTCGATAATTCAACGCAGTTTCATGCGTCGTTATCACGAGCAGACGAATCTCAAATTTTTTATAGCCTTAACGTCATTCATAATTGTATTTTTAGAAATAGATGCCTGTTTATAATATTTACCTAAAAAAATATTTCGTTAAAAATAGCAGTCGGGTTTTTTCTTTTCGATAATTAATTCTGGCTTTTTCCATACGTAACTTTTGTTTGATCTTTTGTTAGCCAAAGTCGATCTTAAAGAAATACTTAGTCATATTTAGTGCTTAAATAAAGAGGGACTAATCATAAATGCTTACGGATTTCCGGTCCTTGTGAAAAGTTTTTGTGACATACATACCTAACCTCCTAAACTCACGTTAATATCTTAAATGGTCTGAGCAGGGCTCTACGGGTAAGAATACTATCTTGTGAAGACATTCTAATAATAATAGTCCTCCCAACCGATTTTCGGTGACGGCGGCCAATCTCCCAGGGATCGGCCAACTGCGCGGGACTAGTTTTTAGTGCCCAAGTGTTTGCGCAACACACAAGTGCACTCTCCATTCACCCCGTATTAGTGCGATACTGTTTAAAATTACATACTTTTTGATTCAATAACCTCCTGGGATGGGAACTGTTCCAATCAAAACGTGGAGACATTTCGTCTGATACAATAACGCTTTTCAAATCTCCGAATTTCTCAGAGATTCGACACGAAACAGTGACCTAATAAAACGCCTTCTCACATCCCCATTCACGTCTTGGGACTCGAGCGTTCCAAATTTGAAAATATTTGAACTTGGAACGAACGCGGCCGGCCAATCAGGAGCGCGACAGTGACCCGCCGAATGACCCGTGTGAATCTTTGACATCGTGACGCAAAAGCACGTCACTCTGGTAGGTCTACAAAAGATAAGTATAAAGAAAATACGTAAAATAAATAAGGAGCCAAAAGGTTTGCACATCGGTAAAAATTACACACAGAGTAATCTCAGAAACTTCAAGCAAGGGTAAGTAATCCCATTTATTACTTAGGTACTATCTATACGTAGGTATGTCTAGAGGTCTAGACTTCTACGCAACTTCTAATAATATGTGACATTTGAAATGAAATATTTTTTTTTAAATCTACATAATAGAGTTGAAATACAAATCAATTATCAAAATAACAGGTACATAACATTTCTAATTAATGTACGAAAATAACTTGTTTACTTTGAATGTCACCGTTGCAACTTGCGATCAAAAATGATTAAATTGTCATTCAATAGTCCAGCCAAGGTGATGTGGTGTTCGAATTTCAAAAAATGCCAGCCGTCACGGGCCATTGGTCGAGGGGAATCTGGCGAGTGACGTAGCTCCAGATCCACCAATTAGGACGTATTTTGAGAACTCATTTGACGGTATTTTTGGAAGTCATTGGGGTGAGTTTATTTTTATTTTATTTTAGTTTATTTTATTTGAACTATAGTGACCGTGGATGCCAATTAAAACTTGGTGTCAGAGTTTTTAAACACTTAATAGGCCTTCGACATAGTTTAAATAAGAGTGCAAGTCATGCATGCGGAGCATTTTTACATTTTCTTGCTTTTAATATTTCAAATAGAGTAATTTTACATACATGCATATAAACACGCCTTTATCCCTATTGGGGTAGCCAGAGCGTAAACGACTTAAACAAAGGTCGTTCCGCCACGTCTGACAAGTTTTGAGGGTTATTCCAGAAAGATCTGTATATCGCTTTAGTGACAGGTTGTCAGCTCATCGCCTAAATTACAATACTGAAACCTTCGAATCCCTTAGCTGATTTTTACAGCATGCCCGGGAGAGATGCAGCTTGCACATTCTATGTTTTTCTATCACTCCCAGTCCAGCATGGAAGAGTAATTTTACCCTAACTCTATCAATTTATTACTTAGTCAAGTAAGATGAGATGATGCCGTGCTTTGGAAGGTACGATCCTGATCTCAAACGTCGTTTCGTTGTACAAAATATGTCATAGAAGTGGTAATATAGAATCGATCAATTTCTGTCTGGTGGGTTTTCGACCCGACGAATGACACTATAACCCTATAACCTATAAACAAAAAAAAAAAAAAGGGTGATATCCCCCTAGGCGAGTGAAATCAATCCTAAAAAGATGAACGTAAACATGAAATATATAATTGAATCATATAAAGGGTGCTCTATTATCAGATCAGAACGTATCATGTTTAAGGCCTGAATCTCTTTATATCCGACCCTTTGACATATAGGGCTGTCAAATCTTTTTTTTTTCGTTTTTTTCATAATTTGGATTTTTTCTACATTGTTTTAAGATTTATAGCTCCTGTCCTGTTTTAGTTATCCATCTAATTGTTGTCACTTCTTCGTCAATATAGAAATTTTAATATAAAAGAGACAGGAAATGACACTTCTAAAATCAGAGGTTATGTTTTGTTATACCCTGACCACGAACTAAAAAGACCTCTCATAAAGTACTACCATAGAGAAGTCCATAAGTCCATCTCGTCTTCTTTCTCTGTCTTACTCTCTTCAGGTCTTTTTAGTCAGTGATCATGTCTTAAAAGGCGTGAAAATGAGCGCTTTTATTTTTCTAATATCATTTTGATAAAATCTCTATTTTAATTTGAAATTATTTATGAAAGGAACCGGTCAAAACTTTGAAGTAGTCGTAAAAAAAGAAATAAATAAACCTTACTTACATCTACGAATATAAGTAGGTAGGTATTGATTTTTTTATTACACATTCGTCCACTCCAAAAATTGTTAACCTGCCAACCCTATTGGTGTCAAATCGAATGAGGGTATCAGCAAATCCCCAGACCGATTCGATTACAAGAATTTTACGCATCGGGGCCAGTTTCCTACTGTTTAGAGCTGAAGCTATTTGGCGCGACCTTTATATGACCGTCCGCTGCATCAGTGTGAGTGGACCCTTATTTATGGTGAAATAAAATTGAGTGGTGATTTTTATTTTGTGAACGTTGTTGGAAAATCTACTAGCATGAAGGACTGTGGGAGTGATAAAAAAATAGAATGTTTCAAGTGCTGTATGCGGTATTAAATTACTAATATAACTTATCTATCTATTATTTAGGTACATATCTTGGAACCTAAGGTCGACCCTATCTTACTTCTGACCTAGACCAAGAGCAAGCCTATCGCTAAAATAACAACTTGTTTATAGCTACATAACACTAACATCACGCAAAACTATTATTCCTTTTATACAGGGTGTAAAAAAAAGTACTACGTTCCTTTAAACCACATGTTCTATTAATGATACCAAACAACTTTCCCAAAGCACAAAAATTTTAGCTCGATTTTTTTTTGCCTTTTCCATACAAAGATGCTCTCCGGGATCTGTAGTTTTGTATGGAAAAGGCAATTTTTAAAACTAGTTAAGACACATCCGAATCTTTGATAAATATTTTAATAGCTACATAGATTTTCAAGAAAACTTCAATTGTTAGTATTAGGTATGCACTTCTGCAGCCTACTGTACCTACATCTTTGCCGACTTACATGCTCCTAGTCTAGTAGGTATTTCTCTACATACAGTCAAGTCGAAATATTCGGCAGCCCATTTGCTACCCATTCATTTAGATTTCGAACCAAAACGAACAGATTTTTATTATATGCCACTCAGGTAGCAGAAATGAATGACTGACCATTTTTTTTTACTTTTTTTTAGTTGCTGGCTCTATATTTCACACTTTTATTTATGTCCTTCAATGGTCAAAAGGATAGGTTATTTAGAGCTCTCTTTGTAATTTTAATCTGTGTAGAAAGATTTTGGAGTATTTCCTTGTATTTAGGATTAGTTTGAATTTGGACGAAATTAGAGAGTATGGATGTAGGTACTTTGAAATAAAACGCTACCGAGCTTGTTTTGAAAAGGACAATAACCATTTATAAATTACTCATAAAATCACGCCTTGGTAAATTGCTAACGGGGTAGACATAGCTTAAACGCCTGACATAGGTTGAATATAGAAACATGAATAGAAAATACAGTGATGATATAAATAAATGCGCCACACTAAGAATACGTCATATACCTAATATTTGCCACGAATTGTAAGTTGTGAGGGTAATTTCAGAAAGGTATTTTGATTTAGAGACACAGATTGTCAGTCAACGTTTTGGTGAATGAAAAATCTCGCTGTATAGCATTCTAATTATTTTAATTATATCGCTCCAACAGACCTAGAATGGAACATTTTCTTACTTTCCCAAAATAAATTCTTGGAGTCATTTCATAAACCTTGTGAAGCCGATACCTGTTATAATCTTGACTATTATCTCAATATTTTGCAAGCAGGAAGGCTTAGAAAACAATAATATGGATTAAGTATGGATTAGTTGCTAAAGAGGCAAAATAGGATGGAAAGAGATTATGTTTGGCGTTTTATACCTGAAGATTTACAAGTAATGCTTGTTGATTATGCAAGTTAAGCAATAGGTACTTATGCTCAATAATAGATGCGACTTACTAAGCCTTAAGGTGCGTCCTGCATTCGTCTGTAAGTAATGAGCGTTGAGAATTATGAGCATGACTTTAGTACATAATCACGCCTTTATCCCTAATGGGGAAGGCAGAGCGTAAACGACTTAAACAAAGGTCGTTCCGCCACGTCTGTCAAGTTTCGAGGGTTATCCCAGATAGATCTGTATATTGCTATTAGTGACAGGTTGTCAGCCCATCGCCTAAATTCAAATTCTTTAGCTGACATTTACAGCATGCCTGGGAGGAGATGCAGCTGGCACATTCTATGTTTTTCTATCACTCCCAGTCCAGCATGGAAGTAAGCATGACTTTAATATGGCCGCCAAATGCATTAGTACAGGCTAATGCTCGCAGTAAGGACGCACCTTTATTTAGTTTCTGACTATATACCTACCCCGTAAGGCTTACGGCGTAAGGTATACAGGCGTGACAATAGCTGTAAGTGCGACCAAGCAAAAGCTTTCGCAAGAACCTGTTAGAATTGCGACCATCCTCCCTACGGGAGTCCGGCGCCAAGCAGCATGCTGTCTTTAAAAAAATTCGTAATGTTTTATAGAGAAAAAATCATTCAAGGTTAGAATCACCTTTAGAACGAATACACTAGTAAGTATTTTTGAAAAAATCGTATAAAGTACTTTTGACATCACGGTA
>JARACY010006841.1:0-14077 GCA_029255725.1 Scrobipalpa atriplicella
GTATCGACTCCATTGTGAATGCGAAATTTTCTTGAGATAACAGGCGATGTCAATTCAAAATACATTGCGCTGATAGGAAGTACGACTGTCACTGGCGGCCACAAATAATGCCGCGAGCGGCGACTCTCCAACACAATCCTTATTTATTCTTATTTTGAATTTAATACAATCGTATTTTCTCTTTGTACAGCTTTATGAATTCTGAAAGCAGTTATGCTAGTTTTATTTTAAAACCGTTACACAACTTGCCGTAGTTTACGCAAATTGAGTCTGTCAGTAGCAGTTTGAGTTTAATTTAGTAATTTGTTAGTTTTCGTGTTCGTCTTGAATGTTTTATCAATTTATTTCATCTGGCTTGGTGTCTATTTCGACTGTTGACAAATGTTTTGGAATCTGTGCGGCACCTCCGTGGCCTACTTCCAGTGATCGAGTCACGGGGTGTTGTGCCATCATACTAGATTTATCTAACGTTTCAATAGCAAAACACTACACTTTATTATCGCTAGACAATGTTTTATTGCCGACTTGCATCTCAAGGTCTATTAGATAATGCATGGCATGAGCAATGCTTGCTTTGATCTCGCGTCTTCAATTAGAAATGTTAATGAGACGACATCACTCGTCTATTTTGTCTTGTTTACTCGTGCCGCTTAAACTGATGGTCAAATTAAACGTGCAAATGTCACCTTTGGACATGTCTATTGTGCTATTTAAAATGTAGATTGGATGTCAAAAACCTTTTTAGTAATAAATACAGTTTAATAAGTGTTAGGAAGTTGATTACTCGTATTTTGCAAACAGGAGTTTTCTTTTCAGTTGATGAAATGTCACCTGTTAACACATTCCTTTGTTTACACCCCCTTGGCGTTTACTTTATAATTTGATGAGATGAGATCCTTGCTTCATCCCTCCGACCCTTTCACCACTGTCACGAATTTGCGACGCATCTTTCCTTTTACAGTTTTGAATCCACTGTTGCTTGTTCATAGTAAATTGATCGTGTAGCCAAAAGCAAAGCCGCAATGGATAGCGTTGTGGTCGCCGCAACTTCGTTGAAGCCTCGTCTTGTAGCTGGCTTTTATGGTGTGCCTAACACTTTCCATTTACCTTGATGGTGTTTCATTATTCCTGTGCATCATTATTATCTACTGCAGTATCTGAGGCACTCGTCGCCTCTTCAATTAAAACCTTTTAGATGTAATTCTAAAGTGCGAGAAGCGAGACGGTGCTTGGTTAAAAGTTTAAATGTCTCATTTATTTACATTAATTTAATGTGCTCAATTATTTTCTTGTCTGTTACAGGTATGAAAAGTTTGGCGATAAGATTCTCTTGCAATGTGAGTTTTTGAGTTAAAATAAGTTTTAATTTTAACAATGTGAACAAGATTGTAATTGCTGTTACTAGTTATTTGTCTCCGAAAATTAAAAATAATGCTAAATGAATGGTCGATGGCAATTTGGATTTTGGAAAAAAGCAGAAGAGAATATCATCAAGTAAAATTAAATTACACTAGATACCAAATCAGGAACCGATTTATTTTCCTCCAACTAGTTGGGAACCGTAAAGCTATAATAAAGTACTTGCCTAGATTACCTACTTACAAATTATCACGTGGAAGGCCAAGTTGTAACGTCTAACATACCTATACACCGCGACTGTGGATGCGGTTTGAGAGATAAATACGTGACTACATCTATCTGGATGATATACTTGTCGACTATCTTAACTTAAACGAGCAGAAAGCATTAAACTTGCGAGCATATTCCACGTTTATAAAAAAAAAGTTTCGTTAAAAAATTTTGCTTGTATAAACTAAAGGCACGGAAAGAAGTGCCTTAAGTTTTAAAGTTTCTCCAAAGTAAGAGCTAATTTGATACTCCGCTCCCATTCAAATTGAAGCTAATGATAGAGGCTCGAATTATAGTTCAGTAAATCATCGCAACTCGAGCCGAATGGTATCACGCGTCAACAAATTTCCTTTCTATCGTGAGTTCGTCACGCAACGAGTAAAACAACAGACTCTCGTGCGCCGATATAAAATATGGATCGGCCTAATACACAGGGAGTGGGTATACTCAGACTCACCCTTGCTTTTTGACGTCAATTTGGCTATTACTGCGCTATTAAGGGGGGTGGTGGGGGAGGGATCTGTCGTCGCTGGAAAGTTACTGTTCAAGTGAGCGATTTCTATTCATGACGTGAGCACGCATCGGCACATATTGCGTACTGGCCGCGCAGCCGCTTTCTACAGCGGAACTCCGCACACCGAACTAATAATGTACTACGCCCAAACTCCTCCACGCTAGTTCACCAAGTTTATTCGGCCCTGAAGACTCCACTTATTTAAGGGTTCGCACAAAGCTGTAGAGTTTGTAAATTGATGGACCCTGACTCGATATTTATTGCTTTATTCCAATTTATGATCAATGATCGTTGTCGCAGTTGCTGTTTCTAAGAGTTTCTGCGTCAATTGAAGTCTTTCAAGTTTCAATACAGATAGGAGAAGTCGATAGCACCTATTGTACACTTTCCCACAACGATTGTTATCACAGAGTTGACTTGGATTGATTACTCTTTCGCCTGGTTTTGACCTTTATCCTCTGTCGTTGGTGATATTGGTGCCGATTCCAAAACAAACACGATTAACTTAAATAAAACGATACCTACCTGTAATTTTCTGTATTGAGAGAACAGAAAAGGACGGCACTATAGACGAACTAATTTTGATCCTGTCAGTTACAATTCGTTCTAAAGTTCAAAGGAATTTGGTCGACACCCTCCCACACCACGATCTATTTTATTATCCATAGATTCTTGAGTTGACAGGATTATAATCTGTAGTATGTCCCTTTCTGTTCTCTCATGGCAGAAAATTACAGATATGGTTTTATTTTAGTTATTCCGTCGAATCGTGGCCATTGTGACATTACATGTGACTTGGTTATATCGAACGTTTAAAAGGTTAATTGTCTTTATCGCGAACATTACTGTGTATCTAGGTAATTATAGGTCTTCATTGATAAACTTTAGTGACTGAAATGTCTGCAAGATTTACTTACATTTTGTAGAAGTATTGAAGATGACGTTTAGCTTCTATTTGTAGATCTTGTTATGCTTACGAAAAATGTATAGCTAAGAGCTCGCATAATGCTATTAGGTACTATTACCAAGTTTCCCAGAAAAAATCTAGATAAAACATTTTCTCTTCGAAAGAAAAGAATACCTAGAAAACAGAATTTTGCGAAGATAATTGACATAAATACAATAAAAGGTTCTCCCTGAGCCCTTTACTTTACAAACGTAAGTAAATAAGATAACGAGAACACGAAACGTAATAAGCTAGAACAATCATAGGCGAAGAAAAGCCTTATTAGGGAGGGGAACATAAAAAAAGTTGACGTCGCCTCAGCACATACCGTATTCAATATCACAAGAAAATGTCCTTCCATTCCCGGGGCTAAACAACGCGCCCCGGGCAGGGCTGCCAAATTATCGGTATCTTATTACGGGACCGAAAAGACCCAGCGTGAAACGGGATAACGAATGCATGTATTCAATTTTAGTTGCTAAGTCCCTTACATAAGGCTGGGAATATAACGTTTCAATGTTTTAAAGACGAACTTGAAACTATTCAACTATACAACTTCAAAAAACCGAAAATTCATTTCAGAGGCGACTGCTTTTAGCAGAATGAATGTTCGCGGAACTCATGTTCATTTTCATCAAAGGAAACTTTTAAAACAATTTCCAGCGTAATTCTTAAAATTCAAGTGTAGAAGAGACGGTGAAATATGGGATTCCATTCCGCAAGACGGGGTGCAATTTACAAACGGGACATTTTCCGGGTCGCGCGTCGTCCGGGACGGTCCCGTGTCCCGTCTAATCTCGCGGTTGGCATCCTTATCCGGACGCTTTTTTCTGACAAAACGTAGGAAACTCGTCGATATATCAGAATTGTCGAACGAAGGGAAACAGGAAAAGTGCGTGGCGATACGAGCGATAGTTTCTGAGACGATGATGCTGAGCGCCGCCCAATTTACGCGCCTGAGAGAGAATTAGGGCCGTTTTGATATTTTCGGGTCACACATTCTGTTGCCAAGCACCTTAGTCTGTCCGGTAAGTTAACACAAGACTAGATCACCCAATAATGCAATTGGAGATGGATCTTGAACACAGTGAGTACACGAATTACAAAATAGATGTGCAAAAGAATTTCAAGGAGCATTAAAATGAGAATCCTACTAATAGAATTAGCAAGTGATATCGGACAAGCTACAGCCAAAACTAAAAACACAGAACTTAATTTGCTGAGATCTCAAATAAGCGTACTATACTAGTGATTCAAGTTGGGAGTTGAGGTCTGCCTGCCTGACTCTAAGAGCTCTTAAGCAATCGTTCCCCGCAGGAGATCTTAAGCAAACTCCAGCAAAAGTTCACACGGCGTCTTAAGGGGCTTCCCATTTCTATACTGCCTGATATTAGCAACTAGATTTCAAGTACAAACATCGCATGTGAAATATTGCTTAGGTATATCAGCGGTCATAAAAGGTGCAAAAAGTCAGATGAAAAAATGAAGACAATTATTTGTAGGTAAACATAATGTGCTTATTTTCTCGAAGAAACCGTAAAAGCTTCGCTCAAACTTTAGAAGGAGATAGTATTTTTTTGTAAAACAGTTTCATTTTTGAGATTTTGTTAGCATACCTACTTTGTTTCAAAATTTTAAAGTATGTAGAGGTAGACCATGCAGTAATTCCTACATTGTTTGTATTTTTCTGTTGACTTGTTTAAGAGAAGATAGCGCTCTTAAACATGCATTTAGCCTATTATAACCGCCTTAACTCCTTCGGTATTCGTCGAGGCAACTATCCGATAAAGTAATGTTCACCACTTTATACCCGACATCGCCAAGAAGGAGGGTAATGTTTTTACATTTGAGGCGGGAGTGTGTGACTCTTTGTTTTCTGGATGTGTCTCGGTTTGATTAATTCTTTGTTTGCTTGTTTTTTTTCTGTCGTATTGATTTCGACATTTGGAAAAGAAAAGTGTTTTAATGTCGATCTTAATTTTCATATGATCCAAATTTCTTCTAATTGTAGGTCCTTCTACAGATTGATCATGTTGCTCTTACATACAATACTCGCATGTAGTAACGCTTTTATCCCTTAGCGTTAATCACTTCATAAAATACCGTTTCTGCAACGTCTAACAAATATAAAAAATAAAACGCTGTGTCATGGTGAAACATCGTAAATTTTATGCACACTAACATAATTGTTGACCACGATTACCACATACATCAAGTAGATAATCAGTATATCTTTTTAGCGTTACTAACTGGCGTGCACTAAATGGTCGAATTACTGAAATCCGGTACATAATTAATGCAGCGGCAAACGGATCGGTAATTCAACAACTAATATTTCATAGTGATTGAATAATACTAACTACACTGTGGCGGAAATGTGCGTTTAGCCTTATGGGGCAGGTAGAGCGACAAAGAGCGTTTTCGCTTAATCTGACAAGATTTTACGGACCATAAAGACTGTGTATTCCACTATAGAATAAAATGTATATATAGCTAAGAATACAAAATGAGGAATTTGGTCAAAATAACAGAAATGGTCCTCTAACATCAAAAGTATCACCCGATGTAGAGATTTCATTTAGATACTGATTCCCATCGCTCGGGTCAAAACTTCCCCGTTGAAATGCCGAGGGGAAGGGACATTTAATATGTACACGCCTCATTGATTCCGCCTGTGTCGTCGCTTACGAAATTCCCTTGTACACTTTAGAACTCACAAAGCCTATTAAAATGATTTATAATAATTCAAATGCAAAGTTCGAACAAACTTCTGACCTTTCACTAAATAGTCAAAAGCTGGAAGTTTGTTTCCCCTATTTCTATCATCTTCATCGCGCTGCGTATTGCGTTGCCTTCGCCTCCCCTCAGGCGCTCCCCTATAAAGGGGCCTCGTACTTTCCACATTGAACTACTGTTATTATGGGCTCGAACCCTCCCACAGTAATTTTCCCTAACTTCAAGTCTTCATGACTTTGACTCCCTGTTTCTGTTACGTCAGTATCGGCTTCTATAGTTTCGTGACCGGTTACACGAGCTACGTTTGTGAAATTTAAATGCTCGTCTATTTGCCGATTCGGTCGTTCAACCTAAAAATCTTAAATTCTGAATTTGGTATTCGCCTTTAGAGGTGACAGTCGGTGTTATGCCCAAACTTTCCTGTAACGCAGTGTTTTAATCTGTATTCCATATTTTTTTTTTTTCAATTTCTTTCAAAAGGTAGGTACATTAAAACATACACAAATATCTCGCCAAACTGGAACAGTTTGTTGGTTTTTGTATGTTTGGGGTTTAATCTCAGGTCATCCGATGCCAACAATGAATCAGAATTTATTTTTAAATTTGAATACTATATTCCGGATTTGAGTGGCGAAAGATCGCCAGTGTCTGTGCCAGTGTTATCGGCTGTCAATTTAAAAATGTCAGGGGCGGAATGAAGCGATCGCGATGTTTTTAATCTGTAATTTAGGTGGGGTGTTATCTCGGGTTGCGGCCAGGTGACCCGGCCGGCACGGGCCATCGGTGAATCACGTATTAAAATGCAAATGATATCGCATAATGGCCCAGGCGCGGATACAAGGGGGGGGCCATAGGGGCAATGGCCCCCCCCTAAAACCCTGGCTCTCACATTACTAAATTGAGTAAATTTTATTTTCTGTGCAAAAATATATGATTTTCTCAAAATGGCCCCCCCCTAAGCCAAATCTTGTATCCGCGCCTGTAATGGCCGTCGGTGTGCGTGTGTTTGGCGCGCGCGGTTTGGTAATACCTACTCGCCCGATATGGCGCGCTCGTTTCATCGACAATTTTGCGTTGAGGATTAGCTTCCTTTTATGAAATGTCATCCTTTTCGTCAACTTTACTTATTTTTCAAAGTTTACAAAAATCAACTGTTTCTATTTTTGGAACCCTTCGTCCATTTGTCCGCGCTAATAAAATGTCATATCGAATGAAAGTGACCTATTTTCACGTAGATACACATGTACCGGAAAACTCTATCCATGTCGAACGGGACAACAACGATGCCGAATTGATCCATTAGCACATGAACAGGAAAATTGGAGTACGTCATCATCGATTATATTTAGTTCGGTTACTTTTATATTTATAAAATACAAATAAATCGATCTTGACGAGACTGGATCAGAAACCGTTGGCATTATAAGGAAGAGTCAAGGAATTCTTTTTAAGTGTACTTTGTGAAGCGAAGAAAACAAGATTACCTATCTTAGCCGATGATGGTATTGTAATCGATACTTAAAATGTACCAAAATCTACTTATAGAAGTCGCACACTCTAAAATACATGGGGTATGAAAGCTATAGGATGACAAAAAGTTTGAAGTTGATAGAATTAGCTATTTCGACGACTTTTATGCCGGGGGCTTACACATAGATGGGGTGAAGCTATTCTAACCCAATCAAAATCACAGTCAGTTAGTCATGCAGCTAATAATTCACCACCAAAGGGCTTATACACTATCGCACCTAAAAGAAAAAAAAACAATAGGCTGCGTCTGGCGAAATGGTCGTCAATGAAACGAGCACGCCGCGCGGGGTCAACGACCGCTGGAACAATGCTATCGTAATTGTTTGCCTTGCGCTGACCCGCTAACTCCTTCGCGGTATGATAACACGTATATCTTGTGGGTTAGGCAGAGCATCAACGGTCAAATTCAACCACATTCTTCAATTTTGAGGAAAGAGGTCATAATTTCGACCTTCCGTGCAGAATGTTGTTCAGTTTCATCTTCAATCATTTCATCTTCAAAAACAAACGAATTCCATTTTGATTTTGATTGGTGAAGGTAGCTCTACATTATTTTTTTGTGGTTAGGCCTACTAGCTATTTTTTGTGTCAAGTTAACTTCCTAGATAGCAATCATTTCAACGCAGCGTAATTTAAGTGCTCAGATTTCATAATAACCTCTAGTATAGTATTGACGTTACCTACCAATTTGTTTCCGCATTTATAAATTCGTATGAAGAACCGTCATTGCATAAAATTCCATGAAAGGATGGTGTTCTCTAAAAGAATCCTAATTTTAGACTAAACTTCAACGTTATTTTACTTTGTCAGTCTCAAAGTCAGCTGTTGATTCTCCATTCGTTTAGAATGTGTATACCAGAATTGACACCTTCTACGGTCCGGCTAAAGAAATCGACGCCGCTACGCAGTATGTTTGTATTCAATTCATACAGACGCACACGCGTTACGCAAATCGTTGCAACACGAATACGCAAAAAAACGGTTCGTTGAACCTTAAATACCTACAATATTATGTTGCCTAACCTCACTGAGCGTGTATAATATGGTAACTTCGTATGCAACCAACATAGTTGCGTAGCCATCGGTACTAAAATTTTATATGCGACGCAAAAACTAGAAGAGTTGGCGGAATTTTTCGGTAACTGAATATACCTGAATGCGAGGCGAGGTCAGTTGATTTAGTACCCCGACCTAAAATACTGTAGATGGATGGAATTTATATTCTGTGCCCAACTTCATGTGAACCCGAATTTATGAAACGTCTGCAACATTGGGGAGACGATATCATTTGGAATCTTTCCTAAATGCCAATGAGTGGATAAATTTAGGTATTTATATTTATTGAACACTTTATGGATAAGATTGAAGCAACATAGTTGCAGTGAACTAAATCTACGTCATATCATATGCAATTAGTGAAGAAGTACGTGGAAAATTTATATCATGGGCACTTGATAAAGACTCTCGTATACCTAAAGAGTTTATAGATAAATCTATAATTAATCTTTCGTATCAAAGCCACTGATAAACATATGTTTGAAAGACCTAGGACAACATACTAGAATATCCAAGGGTATGGTTAAGTCGCGACATTCAAATGTATACTTGATTGTGTAATCAATCAACCATGTAACTTATAAAAACAGCACTAGAAACACGCATGCTACTAAGGAACGTTTCTAACACTTTTGTAATCTTAAAGAAGAAGTGATATGCTTCAAATTATACAAAATAAGTATACCTGCACCAAATAAAATTTCTGATGAAAGTTAATAATTTTATAGTGAAAGTTGTTCAGTTTCGTTGACTAAGCAAACCCTAACTGTTAGGGTTTCTTGGGCCTAACATATCCCCTATTACGGGAAGCAGCTAGTCCCTTACCATTGCAAAAGACAAAACGACAAGGCTTTTCAAAGCAGGCCACGAAGCAAAAGATCCACGCTTACTCAAACCTGCTATCTACTCCGCTAATTAAACCGACATTTCACAGGCGCCGTGTGTAATTGATTGTGCCACTCGTTTATACCATAGGGCTCTCACAAAGTTACTTGTCTCTTCAACCCATTACCCCGTGTGAGAAGTTTAGCGAGAGGGAGAAATTTCAACTTTACTGGTGGAGCTAGCTACCAGCAGCGTGTCGTCGACGTACAAATTTTGTTCAAATGATACCCGTTAAATCAATTTCAATTTGCTTTCCAATTTCATTTTCTTGCAAACTTAGAAATTGCGGTCTTTGTTTGTCTCTAGTTCTTCAATCGTATGTTAGTTACGTAACAACAATGAAAGCTATTTTATAACTTTCCGGTCAAAAAAGCGTATTCCAAAAATAAAATATGATTGATGAAAGACCTAGCCGCAGCCAAGCCACCCTCTCTTTTGGCTATGACCTATCCCAACATGTAATCAGTCTACCGTGACGAAGTTTTTGGCTCCCAAAGTATGTTTAAGATTGCCAAATTTCACATTAATCAGCCGGTATATCTTGCCAAATAACTTCTTCTCAAATTTAAATAATCTCGATGAAGTTACGAAAGCACACATCTGTTGTTGCCATCGAAATATTCGGACTTGAAAGTGTCAACCGAAATTATTAGTGGCAGGTTTTTATTTCATTACATTATTGCTTGTGGCGCCAGCGCGTATACTTTAGAGCGTTACGCAATGTCAGTGCATAAAATATTTTAAAGATGTTGTTGTGAGCAACGGTCATATTTTCTGAGAAGCGAACAGCACTGTTTTAAGGTCTGTCGTCAAACAATAAATAATCCAACCTCGCCAGCATAGCCTAAGACAATGGAGGAATTAATTAAATAATCCACGAAGTTGGTTCTTGAAGAGCTGTGAGCGGTCGGTAAGATGGAGTGCGGGTCCACACGTGGGATCTGTTTGCAGTTTGCAGACAACTCGACGGCTCGCTCGGGAGCTCACACAAGACGCGCTTTGAATCCACGATTTGGCTGTACGTGGCTCGCATACCGTATCGCCGCGACCTAAATGCGGGCTGTACGTCTATTTATAAACTTTAAATGATATTTGCATGCCGCTCCCGAGGGGAGTGCATTATGGATCGCTGGAACTTGTGTACTCCTAAAAGGAGTGTTACAACATCCAGCTAACTTCAACGTTTTGCGCCGAACTCGCTTTTGGCGATTTCAGCAACTTCCAACGGTAAACCTTTCGACGAAATACGCTTTCTCGCTTCCTGCGAAAATTTTACAGAATCTTTCCCGGCGAAAATAGTATAGGAAACTTTATTGTGCGAGTCCGAAGTTTCATTCCGATTTTTTAAATGTAGACAATGAACCGTATGCAAATGTGAGCTTACAAAAATACGTCCCGAATGTAAAAGTTGGGTTCTAAATGGGCGTTGCTAAATCCTCACGAAATCCATGGGAGTGAATAAATGCGGTTCAACCCTTCCCGGGAAAGGGTTCACATAACGTATTTAACGTAGTAATGTGTTCTTTATTTGATTAGGCCAGTTGGATGGGCTTTTGTCATCTCATTCCAATAGTTTCGCGGAGTTCTGTCGAGTGGCGTCCCGAGCGAGTTGCTGTCATTATCTAATTGAACTGCGTCGCCGTTGATACTTTCCTGTAGGTAGGTTGAACACGTATTTGTGGTCAGAAGTTCGGGACATCGCTCTACCCGTGTCACGGGTGAAATTGACGCAGGTGGCGCGAGGCCCCCGGTGACAAAAGCAGATACAAATACCCACCCTTACCTTTTATTTACGTTTTACGCTCATAATTGTGTTTCTGGAAACGTGTACTAGGCATAAACTGAGCGGAGTGACGTGTCCGACCAAGGGTTGACCAAACAAACCATTTATCAGACTCGGAGACAAGACATCTGGGGCTCGGAACATGTGCAAAATATGGTCGAAGCTAGAAAACTAACGGCCTATGTCCATTTTAAAACAAAATGCTTGAGCAAGATTTCTTAGAATTCTCTATCTATCTTTCTGTTATCTTTCTGTTTGTTTACTAGTAGGTAACTGTGTAAGACTTACTTACGTATGTTTACGTAACTCTATATCGAAAAAAATAAGCTGCGAGAAGAGAGAACTTGGCTTGTTTATATTGGTCTCTACGGAGCAGTATTGTCCGTTGCTTAATATAGGACAAGAGGATTATCACAAGTAAAGTCTTTGCGGAACTCTAGTGATTCCATTTAATTCATTGTTGACTTTGGTATTAAGGCCGCTCCGTGCTTGAAAAGATTAAACGTTGAGAAACACTTTAAACTTTGATATTATGTGCTCGTGTTTTTAATCCTTCGGGTTTAACCCATTTTAATTAGATACGATCTCTCGTACCACCTTTTGAAAATTTAAAGTTAATATTTGGACCATCAAAATTTCATTGATGTCATTTGCATGTTAATACAGTTGAGAACATTAAAAGTGACGATAATTATGCCCGTCAAGATAATATCTGTTCTCGATTACCCGCGGTGTGAGCATTAGAACCAGTATCAAGTGTCTGCAGCGTACGGCGGTGTCAGGTACAGGCATACGGGCGTCCGCTTCGCAGCGCGCAACTTGACTGTCAGCTGTTGGGTCGGGTCGACGACCGCAGGGCTCGTGACGTCACGGCCCTGCCGCGCCCACGCCCCCGTCCCTCGCCCCGTCTCAACCCCCGCGCCCCGCCCTTACGACAATTATTTGCAGGATACCATTCATCAAAGCCGAAAACTGACGTTATATTAGAACGGTCACAAAATCCCTGGGGTTTTCAGGGTGCTTACGGTGCGTTTTGCCGTGTCGTAAGATAAGCGGTTATGCGAAACTGTGTCACGCCGATGCGCGACGCGTGGCCGATACTGCGGAGTGTCAGAGTGTCGTATGTAGGTTAGGTTGCCTGTGTCGACGATTTGTTTACGTATTCCTTTGCCTGCAGCTACTTTGCTTTGCGCGGCTTTTCTTTTAATGAAGTAGCATTTTCCTTGCCGTCGTGTTCTTCGGTATAGTCGGCTTTTCATTTGATTAAAACGTTTCCTTTGTTAACATGAACGTGTACTTTGTACGATACATTTGATAAAACACTGTGTTAAGAGAACATTTCATCGTGGCTCGTTTAACAATTTCTACAAAAAATATGCGTCTCGTCTGAGTCGTAATCTTTTTTTCTTCCTTGAGGCCTTTTTGTTGATATCGTTACGTCTAAATTGTTTTCTTTCGACACAAAAAGCTTTCACCACTAACCGTTAACATTACTAAGCAACCCCATTTCTGAGCGCGAAGATATATTATTTTTATTTTTTTTGGGGTGGACAAGCAACAACGGGGTGTTATTAAATAATGTTATTAGAGAATTAGGGACCGGCTCTCGTTTCCATTAGATAATGTGAAATGTTGCCCAAAATAACTTGTTATATTTTGGCTTTTCTATCTTATAACGGTTATGTGCTATCTTGGCTGATGCTCCATAACAACTTATTAGGGGTATGCTTACGCAGTTTCTCGAGCATTTGTTTTGGTTAAGTCGTGACTTAAGGCTGCTGTTGTGAGTTCAGTATAACGAAATATGACAACATACATTTTGCTTAAGGATAAATACGGGAAAGACTTTTTACACGAAATGAGCGACGAGCCCGCTGATGGAATATTATATATTTGGAGGAAGAAAAAAATTGCCGTAATTTTGATTCTTTTAGATCCCTATAGATATTTATCTATACCATGTTGAATTATGTTCTCCAAAAACAGTGATCATGCCACAAAGGCAAATGCTGTTTAAAAAACCCTGAACCTTCGGACACTGGAAAACTCCAGAAAACCAATGGTCTAACTAAGTATAGCAACTGAACTGGCACCGTTGGCAAATATGGTATTACATAAAAGCGGAATTGCATTTGTAACAACTACAAGTTGTTTAATATAAAGTTGGTACGAACTAAAATGTTGGGTATAAAAGCAGAGGCGGTTATTAAAATTGTTCGCGTGTGAACCCCATGGTAGCAATTAGAAAGTCGCTGCTACTACGGGTACAAATGTTTCTATTCATGGAACTCTAGTACACATCGGGGCAAAACTTGGGGAGCACGAATAAAAACTTCTGACTTTCGCTAACTAATTTTGTCAGCATCTTTGTCTTTTCCTTTTATTATGAGCAACATATAACTTTTGAGGGGCGTTTTAAATCATGCTTTTGCCTAAATTAAAATACACCGAAACCCTCCAATCCGCCAACCAAGAATGATGAGTATGACAAATACCTGCTATGTCGGCTTTTACAATATGTATTTTATGCTTTACCTCTTTTGGTTTTACAATCTCCTCTAGGAAATTTCGACATTCCCTATAAGACCATCCATTTAAAACTAATTATATTGCACATAAGTCTGAAGTCAGGTTCTACTTTAATATACCTTTGCCTCTTTAGGTGTTATAGTCTCCTCTATTAGGTAAATTCGACATTCTGCGTCGACTATCGCCTGTGCCAATGCTTTCCTCATGAACTCCTCTTTGCATAATCGCCTCAAGACCATTGACTTCTTCACGGTCGTTTGCGAGTTTAGTACCTAGTCTGTGATTCAGTGATTTTTCTAGCCTAGAAGTCTGGCTAGATTATGTAGACGATATCTTTTCCAGGATCTAAAATGGTGCTCCTATTTTTCTATGCAGTTATTTTAAGAAATCAAGTGCGTAGGTATTATGTTCGAGCGTATGTTGTCACGCAACGGAACCCAACAATAAATTCAAAATCTTAAAAATCAAC
>JARACY010006842.1:0-14076 GCA_029255725.1 Scrobipalpa atriplicella
AAACTATTAACTGTTCTGCCACATTTCAGAACCAAAAACAACAAGTGGCATTTAAAAAAATAAACTCAATTACAAGTTATCTTTCAGTTAACAAAGTTCTTAACAAAATAACCCGGCGTAGTCGGCGGAAAATTAAAAATGCATTTGAACACACGGCAAACAAAGTTAAATAGTGTAACACGGCGAACACGTTTGTCCTACTCAGTAACATTTACCAGCGTGTACGCTGAACGCAACAACACTTCCCAACACAAATGAGATCTCTGTACTTAATTGTTAAGTGCGAATTTCGTAAACAACATTGTTTTTTAAAGCCACGCAACTGTTTTAAAAAGCGTTTTTCTAAATCTTTTTTAATTTACCATTCTGTGCAAGAAGACACCAATTGCTAAATAAAGTAGGTACCTAATATTGTTGCTGTTTGCTTGCTATAAATTGATGGTGATTGTAGCAGGTAAGTAAAGGAGTAGCATAGCAGTAGGGTTACCGCTTATAAGGGGACTCCGAGACGATCTATTGTCAAAGTCAATCACAATAACGTTCCTGGCCGGTGAATGCTCGCCGCCCGCCCTTCGCGTCCATCATGTAGGTACTACAATACAATACTAATATTGTTGTAAGCAATCATTGATGGTGATGGTGATTCTTGCATGTGGCCTACCTAAGTCACCAAGTCGCAGTAGGGTTACCACTAGGCGACCCCGAGACGGCCGATTGTCCACCACAATAACTTTTCCGGTCGGTAGACAACCGCTATCCGCCCTTCGCGTCACCTCCCCTACTAAGTACAATACAATACTAACATTGTTGCTGTTAAATAGATTTCATTGATGGCGATTCTTGCAAGTGTCCTAAGTCAAGACGTCACAGATGTCGCAGTAGGGTTACCAGTAAGGCGACCCCGAGACGCCCGATTATCAACCACAATAGGCAACTTTTCCAGCCGGTAGACGACCGCTATCCGCCCGCCCTACGCGTCCATCAAGTATTATTATGCTTATAAGGCACGTTACTTCTTGAAACTAAAACGGAATTATTTGGACTTCCTATAAAATATATTTTCTTAAATACTCTTACGATAATATATGAATAGGAATTTTATTAATTTTCAATCATTAGTGTTTTTACTTCTATTCTATACCAAAATAATTGGTAGGTAAGAAAGGAAATAAAAAAGCTACTAAAATAAAATTACGCGCCCGACTGTACACAAATGGTGGGTAAAACTAGGTATACAAAGTTTGTTGTGTAACTCGGGTATAACCGGGCAAGTTTATTAAATAAAATATAGGTCTGTACTTAGTGCCGCGTCCGCCCAAGGCGTCCAACTTACACAAAACTATTGCATATTTTAGTGAAACGCGCCGGTGCTTATGATTTATTCAGACTCACATTTCCTAGTCTCGGCTGGCGATATTGACTATACATAATGCATATAAAACATTCTACTCATGTATTCGACAATAGGATAATGTTTACAGGGAACATAAAAATATTTAATAAATTCACAAAAAATAACACAGCGCGCGAGAATTTCAGACTGCTGCAAATCTGGATTTAGACTGTCTAGCTAGGTGGACCCAAACAACATACCAAAAATGCAGCTTTACCGCAATTATTTCTGTTTCAGCCGTTTTATTTGTACGATATGACTTACCTATTGAAGATGGTTCACGACCCGCATTCAAAGTTTCAGAATTATTAAAACACTTGCATACTTTCAGATGGTTACCTATAGTTAGATAAAACGGTTTAGATTGATTGCATGATTTTACGATTAGATAGAGTTCACTTTCTATGCAATAGGATATTTTGAACATTTTTAAATTACTTCTTAATAAAATAAAATTGTTGACTAGTGAAATGATCAAAGGAATATGCAGTTCTGCTGGTTGACGGAGAGTTGAGCAATAGTCTGGTTTCGACGCCAAGAATTGCGTCCGTACATGTAGGCTTTTGTTAATACTCGTATGATGGGTAGTAACAGTTTAGATACTAGACTGGCAACTACCTATAGGTAATAGACAATTTCAGAATTCGCTATTTTCCTCATAACAGTCTTGTAAGCGAGCATGGCTTTTAGAAAATAATGTAGGTACTTGATTAATAATAAAAAGAAACAACTCCACTAGTAATATTAATAAACGAATCTTATTTGTATTTTGTATTTATTGAAACTAGTTTTTGAACCGCGACTTTAACCTCGTCATAGTGAGTTTAAAAAATAAACTCACTAAAACATAAGATACCTAAATCCCGTGGTAAAACTAGCCTAGTATCTTCAGTATAATATCTTTGACTTTATGTTGTTGAAACATTTTTTTAAAGTCAGTATAATAATTTTCATTACCGGCCAAACCCGATTTTAGGCCAAACTAGTTTTGCCTAGTCTAAACTAGTTCGTCCTACATGCGATCGAATAAACTGGCTAAAATGAATACATTAATTTCAAACAGACGCAGGTAAGTAAATATTTTTTTCTCTGTGTAACTAATATTAGTAGAAATACTTAGATATAGTAATATCTGTTGCCTCGTACGTAGTATTGTATTACCTTAATACGTTTATATTAATTAGTTTAGGGATAATGTAATGTACTCTAGTAGGTATGTAATTCAACCCTTGAGTAGATACTACTGATTCTCCTACTGGTCAGCTACCGTAGGCTTTAACGTATCTCACCGACCATTACATGACCGTAAATACTTTTTTTACTGTAGAGGGTCTAACAATTATTACATATTATTATTTATTTATTTATATGTAGTTATTCATACCTACTTACTTACTTAAGTAATTTGTATTATTTAAATAAATATTAAATAATCACTAGTATGCAATGCACGTGCAGGAGATGTAGGTTTTATCATTATATAACTATCACGAAATCTGCAACATTTATATGATTGTAATGCGGCTTTCATTTGTCACGGTGTAATTCGTAAAGACGAAATTACAAGGCTTCAAAATAAGAATTTGTATAAACTTTATTGAACAGGACGGAATAAGGGCAATTGGTTAAAGTATGACTATGGAATTATCTTGAGAAGGAAATGGTGAACGTTAGTCGCGTATCGCTTACATTTTGCATGAATGCGTCGTATGCGCCGGGCCTAGTGCCTGCGCGCGACCGAGACTCTCCGCCGAAAGAGACAGCCTGTGGATCTACATTTAAAGCGCATTGTAAGCAAACGCATTATTAATGTATCAGTTTTAGTTGTCGGGGAGCAGGCGCGCCCGGCCGACAAGAGCCGCCCCGGTTATTCATGTATCATGCATAAGCCATTCATATTTGATTCCTTTTAATTCCAGACGTCTTTCGTATACGAAAATGGTTCATTTGCCGTTGCGTTTCATTTAGCACATCACATGATCCTCCGCTACGTAGCAATAGTACCTACTCGAGTATTTACCTGCAAGTGTCATGAGACATTCAAATTGTTCTCATTTGCTAATTTTGTAACATGATAATAAAGATAGTTTATGTAATGATACACAACTAACCAAAATGCGATATATTATTTACTATAGGATAGGTATCTAGCCTATTACCAACATGTGAAATTATTTCGTAAGTAAGTAATAAACTGTCTTCAAGTAGTATTCCTAGCTCTCTTGTCTTGACATCGTTGTGGTAATTCGATCAATTGTTACTTACTTACCTATGAGGTGCTGTTTAACTGTAGGTAACCAGTTGATTTTATAATCGCTGCTAGTCGGCGGCGTCGCGACGACATCTCATAGCAAATATTCTTGCATCCGCCACAATGTGTAAAGTTTGTCATCTTGAGACGAGCGCGGGGCATGCGCACAGCGCCGCCTGCTGAAATATTCACCGTGTCGGCGATTAGGGTATGAGTGCAAGTTATACACTCCCCGGCTGCGGCTCCCGACTCCCGACTCCCGGCGCTCAGCTAGGGCTCCGCCGGGCTCCGGCCTCCGGGCTGCTGCTGCACCCAGCGACACCACCACAATACATTACCCCAGATTGACTAATCACGCCGACAGGATTGCACCAAAAGTTGAAAACGACCAAATTAAAACCATTTCGAGTCCGGTGTTCGACTTAATTTGCCTCCACGTGCAAAACGGAAGTCCATTTGTAATTTCAAAATTGGTTCTACTCCATTTTGCGGGAGCGTTTCACTAACATTTTATAAAGCGTTTTCGATGCAATAAAAACCTAGCATTAGAAATACTTTCGAAATGTCAAGAACTTATCACTTGTAAAAATAACAAAGCTATACGGGGATAAGAAAAGAGGAGAGATTAAAGTCGGCAGGATAAAAGGAAAATGCATGAAGAACAAACGCGAGGAAAGCTGTGTGGAAGAATGTTGACATGCACTAAAAGAACTAACGTAGGTACCTATTACCAAATTGTGTACCTGTTACCTCTATAACAACAAAAAATATTTTAGATTCTTGACGCAGGAGGAAATCATTCCTGAGGAAAACTTATTGATGAAACCGCTGACAGAAAACTTATTGCTGGTGAAGTAAGCAAGTCACCTTAGTAGTAGTAGTAGTAGTACTTAGCTACTTAGCGGAAATTACCGAAACCGTGTAGGAGCGTTCAGAACGAGGCGTATGCATCAAGGCGACAGGCGGCATTACCGACACACAAAGTGTTGTGTACCTACGCCACTATTTCCTAGGAAAAAAAATAAACTTGCGGCGCGAACTCTCTGTGAGTGCAATTCAAATGACTCGACCCGCACCTACGACGTACATAAGTTATTAAAAAAAGTGTGCCTTTGCTGTAGGTTTTAATAAAAATAGTCGTCGCGCACTACCCTTTGTCAGAACATCAGAGGAGCTCGCGCCATACCTCTATTAATGTGAGGGCTGCCTCCAAGACGAGCAGGGTCGCATTTAGGCGAAACAACACATTTTTTATTTAAGTTTTTATTATTTTAGATGTAATAAAACGTGTTATTGTTTTTTTATTTGCAGCAACATTCAATAAACTGACAAATAATTAATTCAGATTTCACAATTTTGCTAGCTGTCCACCCTTCACAATACCTACATCATATTTATTTGAAAATAGAATATGATCAAAATATATGTGGACTTAATTAGGATCAAAGTATTTGGATATTAAATTTTGGTCACACTGTAAATGAAAATATATTTAGTCAAATAAAAATGGTGACATAAACAAAACTAAATGAGAAAAAAAGACAATAATGTAAATACCTATATTCAACATTAATCGCGCAACGGCTCTGTAAGTAACCACTTTTTTTAGCTGTTTCCATGTGTGAAAATTTTAGTTGGACGGATTTTCACAGCAGTTCTAAAATTGTTTTGATAAATCCTAGAAGAGTTTTGAAATGAAGACGAGCTTAGACTTTGACAACTCATCAAGCTGAATCCAGGGAAGGTGCAGGGTGCAGGGGTGTAAGGGCACTCGAGATTTACATGAGAGAGGCGCCGGGTGTCAAGTAACGATAATGTTTTTTCATGGCTTCATACTTCATGGCCACCATTCACAGGATTTTTCATCCGTGTAATCTTAACGCGTGCTTTGTGTAAACGGAGACATATCTTACGTAACACTAGGGAATAAAACGTTAAAGTCAAAATACTAAAGTTCAAAATTGCACAGGTGGAGACCTCCACACATCACTTAAGATATTAATGAGTGCATCCGTAATAGGCGAAACATACATATGAAATTCAAATTTGTAGCGGGTCGGGAGCGAGCTCTTCTACATATTTTAGTAGGCAGCAGAGTGTGAATTTGAATCTTTTGTTAGCATTTAGAACTGTCAGTTCGTACTGGAAAACAATGTTTTATCTATAACGCATGAATATATCTATATGACTACGGTATTTCCTATACTTGAATACTTATTTAAAGCAAACAACAAAGCGGTGTATCTTGCGAGCAAGGGCGGGCGCCATTCGATTACCTAGTGGACGTGAAAGATTTATAGTTTCTACAGAAAAAGTAATTAGTGAAAACGAAAGAAACGTCGGGAAAGTCATTGGACATAATTCATAACAAACAGAAATAACGGAAAGCCCGTTCGGCGTGGGTAGGCAATGAATAATTCTCTAACTGTGAGCACCCTCCGACCCCCCTCGCTCCAGTCGGAGCACCGCGAAAAAAGTACACGACCCACTCGAGTTTTATAGTCAGGAAAAAATAGGAGGTAGCCAAAATATCTATATACGGTGCATGCAAAACGCAGGAAAAAACTAAAATCCCGCTCGCATGAATAAGTGAGTGGACCTTCATATAGAAAAAAGTAAGGCAACAAAAATAAAAGCGAGTGCGGGGATGTCGATGTAAGGGTAGGAAGGGAGCTAGGCGCGATGCTCGGAGTCGCCTGCGTGCGCCCAGCGCGGCCGAGGCGCGCCGCTGCCGCCGCCGCCGCCGCCGCCGCTGACGCCGACGCCGGTGCCGCAGCGTGCACGGCTAATTCAAGACATGCAAAGTCATCGACCTCGGCATAAATCGACTTCCAACCAAAAGCGAGCATCAAGATTTCAAAATTAGCTCGCTGTACCCAGAGCCTTGGCGTTACGCCATGGCATTTAATCACTTTATTAAACCAATAAACCCCGGTGCGCGACTGGAGACCGGCCCGCGAAACAATGGCCACCATATGATCGCAATAAAAAAGTATCGAATAATCGAGCCACCGCACACAAAATATCACTTACATCTGATATAATTACGTAATGTCGACATGAGTCGAATGAATTTATTCGAGTATCGAGTTGACGCGATTATAAAAATAAAAGGAGGGAACTGCACAATGGTTAATTAAAAGGTGGAGGTAGGTACTTAGCTTTTAATAATTAAAAAGGCAGCCGTACTTAGCTTTAATGAATAAGAGAATGGTAATGTGCGTGTCGGATAACGCCCGTGAGGTCTAGGTCAGGCAGCTCAGGCAGGGCACAAACCGCGCGAGCACTGCTCGAGGATGCCCACATGCCAAGCGCCACCTGGGAAGACTCAACCGGCAATAGAAGTACCCTTTTCAAAAATATTCTGTCCAATATTCCAGACCTGTAGAGACGAAGCTGTGCCACGTGCAATTGTACATACATTCATAAAAAAATCTTTCTTTATCTGAACTTATTTTAAATTTATAATAACAACAGTGAAAACAGAAACAAAATTGTTCAAAAAATCACTGAAACGGTATACCATTAAAGACCACTAAACTATCTCTCTCTTCACAAACGACATTTTATCACATTTTACTTACATTAGGTATGTCACAGGACAGTGCAGATATATTTTTTTACCCAACGACTTTAAAGCATTATAACTCGGAAACTACTAAATTCTTTGAATTTATTTTTGTATGGTGACAACAATTCTTACTGATAGTTTAAAAAAAGGCTCGCGTATGGGTATGTTGTGCTTTTAGTGACGCGTGGCAATAGGGTTATTGCCACGCGTCACTAAAAGCACAACATCGGAAAGTTGCATATTAACAAAACGACAAGTTTTTCATTGGTAACGTAACAAACTTCCCTTTTCACACTAGCCGCTATCGCCGCTGCACGCGATCCGAGTATTAAAGGACAACATTTAACTGCATTATTGCCGACGACAGAAAGCTTTTTGAATTTTACAGCATTATTAAGCGTGTTTAACTCGTTTTAAAACACTGTTCTATTTATGAATTTGCATTCAATTATAACACCGCGGCGCGGAGGTGCTACGCCACTAGACATTACAATTATATTTTTAAATATAGGTACCTAGTACCTAAGTGAATTTTTATAGTAAGCCATACCTAAAACTAGGAATTTCCTAGTGGTTACTTTCAACTTCCTCAATAATACATAAGGGTCTAAAATTGACATAATAAATAGCTCATCCACACAAAGTTTTCGATCATCAACTGACTGACAGCGAGTCATTTATTTTCCCAGGATTAAAAAAGTATGATTTAATCTTTACTGATTAAATTCATATTATGAAATATTTTTTATTACTAATTAAGCTGAAATCGATTTCTAGAACACCTTGGTAATTTAGGGAGCAAGAAAATACGTAACCTATGGTTACTAGAGCGTCAACTACTTCAAAAGAAATAACTGTGTATTGCTATACTGATAGGTCGTAAGGCCCATCGGCAAATTTTAATTACAGTTCTATTCACCGAAACCTTCGTTTCTCTCTACTGACTTCTACAGTACCTATGCTAGGGAAGAGAAACAGATTGAACATTCTTTGTTTTTTCTATCGATCCCAGTCCAACATTTTATAATATTACTATTTGCTAAAACAAAAAGCCTGCTGCAAAAATATTGCTACCCTACCCACCCACACCCAGTAAGTTTCTACCCAATAACTTTACAAAACTAAAGTCGCGTGCGTAGGGTCGGAAGCGGCGAACAAATAGTGCGTGGTTTATTAATTTTCCGCGATAGTCTAGCTTTGATAGCTTTTATCAGCTACACTGGCAGGCTTGTCTTACCGAGTATTTATAAAAAATCACCTTGGAAATATTTTATGCTCAAAGACCGAACAAAGTTCCCTTCCAAAAACACTCACTAATCTATTTGTTTTATTTACTCACAACAAGCTCTTGAGTGAGACTGACCGCAGTTCGAGTTCGTATCAGAAATATCAGAAATGGCCCGTCAAATCCATAGTTAACTTAATATTGCTGTCAATCTTGAGATCGCTTTATAAATACGAGCCTATGATGGAAGACCAGAAAACATAGCTAAATTCGCATTATCCATATCCACCATAGCGCGTTCTGTTTCTAAACTCAAAAATTGTATCATTTAATATGAATTTCAATCTCGATGCTTAGTAAGTAGACTATTTTAAGGTTTTATATGATGATGATAAGCATTATAATATGATGATGAATGTTGATGATAAGGCCCTGGCCGTTTACGGTTTAGAAGACTGCACTTTAAACATTCAAGATGTAAAAAATAGAAACGTTTTCTAAGAATTTGTATTATTTGATAAAATCAGAAAGCTAGATAAGTAGGCTTCTATTCCAAAGATAAAAGCTAACACCTTCAGAAAAGAGGGCACAAAATGTTGATGCCGTGCAGATATTGTCTGCTAGGAAACGAAAGTGGGCCAGAGAATGCCGAAGCACAAAATCGGGATAACATCTCACCACCCACGTCATTAAACCGCACGCGACAGGCAGACACCTCTGAAGAATGCACTCTTAATAAGTCATCAGCTAAGTAGCGCTCCCTGTAGGTGCGGAGCACGGAGCGAGGGGTAGAGGGAGCAGGCGGCCGGGGCGGGCGAGTGGGGTGCCGCGCGGCGTTCGCACAAAAAATGACACAAAGTATAAAATCTGCATACAGTAATGGGTGTAGTAGCCTCTGAGAGGTTCCTAGCGCGCGCAGATCAAAGGTGGCTTTTCTTTACGCTAGTTTTCACGTCTGTCTGTTGCGAAAATGCTGTATATAATCATTTTATTTACTTCTAAATTTTAATGAAGAACTTTCGTTAAAGTCACTTAATCTAAGGCGGAGTAAGGTTGCACGTAATATAAAACTCCATTTTAGTCGTGATAGAGCATTGTTCCCTTCAGAGGGAATTTCTTTTTGCGCGTTTACCTAGTAGGTAGGACGTAGGTATTATGAACCAACAAGTGCGGTGTTGTCACCCTCCGGCTTGGAAAAAGCTGAATGGACCTCAGATAATACGTTCAGCGCTCTATTATTAAATTGTTTCTTGATAGAGATTTTTTACAAAATATAAATAGCTTACGATCCTCTTTGCTGAATTGCAATTTTAACAAGTTCTACAAGAGACGCTTGTGATATTAGTAGAAGAGATGAATGACGGAGCAGAAGGGTTCATGGGAGTTCAATCTAATACTTTGAAACATGGTCTTTACTGATGATCGCTAGAATAAATCATGAAATTTGGACAGCAGGTAACCCATTAAAACTTTACTTCCCAATAAGAAAGGATTTCTGGATTTTCAACCCCTATGGAGGTTAAACAAGGAATAAAAGTGTTTACGAAATTTTTGTGTTTAAAAAAAATATAAACACATGTTGTGTACCCTTTTAATAATAATAATGTCATCCCCTGGGGGCCAATGTTTTGTACCTAGTTTCAATGAAAGTACTACAATTCTTAAGTAAGGACCTTCCAATTTCAAGTTTAGGCTAATGTTTGAGAAATAATCAACGACCACGTTGCGGTCATGAAATCTTTTACCGCGGAAAAACTTATTTGGCTGCAGGTGAAACCGCGGGGTGGAAAGCTAGTAATTAATTAAAGAGATAAAGTGAATCTATTGCGATTCGAAAAGAGAACTCTATGCCGATTCTTTGATACAAATGATTACCAATTCAAAACTGGGGATCCGATCAAGCGGTGGGTTTAATTAGAAGGATCCCGTTCGAGTGGGGTTCGGAAAAACATATTTAATTAGTGTAGGAGACTTCGCCTTGTTCAGTAGCTTGTTTATCAATGATCTCTTCACTTCTTGCGGTTCCTAAGTGCAATGGATTGCACTTTACACAGATAATATTTTTGCGTTTTGTTAGTCTTAACTATTGATTCAAAAAGTAATAATCGCACTTAAGTGCGAAAATGGTGAAGCAAAAAAGTTGCAACAGGAATCAAGTTGTATCATCGGAGTTGTTTGAGTAAAAATTAATAAGAAATTAAAATTATTAAATTAGGTTAAGTCTTTACAAATATCATGCTAAATTATACATACATAAAATCACGCCTTCATCCCTAATAGGGTAGACAGAGCGAAAACGACTCAAAGGTCATTCATTTCGCCACGTCTGACAAGTTTTGAGGGTTATTTCAGATGGTCATGTATATTGCTATAGTGACGGGTTGTCAGCCCATCGCCTAAAATTGCAATACACTGAAACCGTCGAATCTCTTAGCTGGTTTTTACAGCATGCCCGGGAGGAGATGCAGCTGTCACATTTTGCACTCCTAGTCCAGCATGGAAGTTATCAAGAGGTACAATTTGTATTTTTGTATGTAAGTATGTTGTTTGTAACGAATAAATTCAATAACCACGGGACTGAATTCAAAAATTCTTTCTCAATTAGGAAGCTGCGTTTACCTTAAGTATCAAAGGATACTTGTTACTGCGGGAAAATATCTGATTCCGAATAGAAAACTCTTTAAGAAGCAGGTGAAACTGCGGCGCAAAAAGCTAGTAATTTATAAATATCCACAATCAAACAGCCTAGCTGCTGTTTTTTTTAATAAGGCACGTTTATAGTATTGATTCTGTGCAAACTCCCCTCTTTCACCCAGAGCGGCCGTAAAAAATAAACAGCATTATATTTTGGAGGTTCGGTTCGACACGGGCGCAGGAGCGATTGTCGCTCCCTGTCGCGTTACTTTCCTCGTCCTTTTCTTTTTAATTCGGCGTATTTTTATTTGCTATGATAAATTGTAACTGTTGTGGGCGGCGAGGGGGCGAGGGGGAGAGACCCCCCCTTCGCTTTTGTTTCGGTAATTTTTTATGTCTGGTGTTGCGCTTAATTGCGAGGCGCTAGGCGGAAGCGTATTGTGCGATGTGGGTTACAGGAACGCAGTCCAGACGGAGAGCGGACCCCTGACCTCTTTACCTTGCGACTCCGCGGTATCCACTTGCATATATTTTGCATAAATAACCCGCGCGCCGCTAACGGTAAACTTTTCGGCGTAATAAAAAATAAAATCGATGTGGAAAACGCAGGTACTTATCCAATCTAGTCATCACATATTTAAAGACTAGAAACAGAACAGTGGGATACAATGTCACATAAAATATACCTACACACGATATTTGTATGACATTTTACTGCAATGTTTTGAGGCGCACTTTGACCTTAAGAAGTATTCAATGGCGAAATAGTACATTGTTTGATCATTATCTTGAGTTTCCAGTAAAAAGTAAACACAATATAATGGGGCAGGATATTATGATCGAGTATCAAAACTATTAGTGTTGAATGGGACATATGAGCAGCGGCGGCGGCGACGTGATACTTGCGGCATCCGGATACGGATACTAGCGGTCTGTTACTCTGCACTTACTACTGTCTACAATTTAATGCATACGCTTAATTTTTGTTTCATAACGAGACTGCGGTCAATGAGCGATATTTTATATTTTTCTTTATAGGTACCTAATGGCAACGTTATAAATTTCTCTTACATTCTTTATTGCTGAAAAAAATCTAAAGAAACAAAAATATGCTCAAGATCACACGTTTTCTAAACTTTTCACAACTGTAACTCATATTCAAATTAAGACGAACGACACCTCAGTCTTCCGCGACCACGACCCCTGGAAAGGGTTCGAAACGTAGGAAAAATCAAAATTAAATAAACACAACTTAAATCCGTCAAAAATAGTTTTATTAATATATGCTCAAGATTTTTAAATAAATTACGGTCTTGCCACTTGTCATCAATTCATCATAATCAAAACTTAAAAAAGCTTCGGTAGGTATATTGTTTAATTACCTATAGGCATGAATAAGCACATGGAAAATATTATATTATTTTTATATTTTAGGTTTTGGATCGACTAATGGAGGATCGTAAGATCGTGAGAGCATCTCGCGACATCGCGACAGCGAGCTGCGAGCGACGCGCGACGCGACGCGGGACGGCGCGACCTAACCCCATTATATCTGCTTTCGAGCTACGCTCACGTCCCTCTTCATGAAATATTAAAAAATCAATTGCGCTTCTCTGTATTTTACCCCTCGCCACCTCAACGACACCCACTCTGGTTACCGTACGATAAAAAGTGAAAAATATTATTCAATAAAATAACGTTGACCTGTCGTTTATAATGTCTTTAGCGATGTCAGACCCAGCTTGGTGTGATTGTCGGGTGCTGTTAGCTTAACATGGGAGAAAATTTTACAGATCTCCGAAAGTCGTAAAACTTTCTGCAATGTAAGTATTGCATTCTTCTTCTTATTAGCATACCCCCCCCCCCCATCGCAGTCACTACACTGTTGCATTGAAATTTGTATAATATTGGTTCTATTATTTATTATTATTATCATACACAACCTGTCCGAATTTGCTTCTTTCGGATATAGGTACTCAAATAACTCGGACATGGGAGCAGATGTTGGAACATAATAACAAAGCGTGAAACCATGGCAACAAAATGCCACCTTATAAATGCGCTGCACATTACACGCAAACAAAATAGGGGTTAGAAGTTTGACGCGTTAAGTGTTCATATTATTTTGTTACTTTGTTGTATGTCTGCATTTAAAAACATTAATTAGGCGTGCTGTTTTATACTCGGAATACAATTTTACTAAGACGGGATGCTATTTTTTTATCTCGCTTCTTTTTATGTCACGGTATAGTGGTGCTGTAGTGACGAGATGTCGGGAAATTGTGGTGTTGTGGTGTAGAGTCGCGGTATCGCGGTATTGAGAAGTCGCGGTTAGTTCGCTGCGTGTGTCACGTGCTCTTGCGTGCGAGTGGTGGGCGGGTGTCGTGTGTCGGCGACAAAGCTGAGCCTGCCCTATCTCCGCCGCCGCATACTCTAGCCACAAGCCCTCTTTGCAGCGACTGTCCATCTCACCCTTACAAAAAGGATGCTAGACAAAAGTTATCACTATTTCTGCATATTTTACTTTTTTCAAAACGTTCCTACCGTCATGTATTATAAATACAAAACTGTTTATTACTTTCAAGTTTACACATCGAAAGTTTATCTAGCACGGGTAATATCACTTTTAGCGTTTCCAGGTAGGGCTAACAATTCAGTCGACTGTACACATGCATTGTATTGTGTATTACACTTCGTAGGTGGGTTATAACAACATACAGGTACATACCTATAAAGTATATTCACTCATTGTTTTAACGCTTCGAAATATCGCCTCGCAATTCTAAACAACTCCAATTTTATTGTATCCAACTTACCTGAAACAAAAAAATGGATTAACGTCATTAATAACGAAAATGGAATAAAACAATCGCGCAGTTATTGTGCCAAACAGAGGGGGATATTTATAAACAGGGCAGTGAACAATGTTGTGGCGAGTGATACGACTCTCCATTGCTAGAGACGAACACTCAATAAAATATTCATTAATTTCTTTTCATTCT
>JARACY010006843.1:0-14058 GCA_029255725.1 Scrobipalpa atriplicella
TGGGCTGATAAAGTCATACGTTCTGTTTCGGTCATGTTTCGGAGTAGGTACGAATAATAATTTTACTGGGTGTAAGGGACAGCTTCCCGCAAACTGATAGGGGTTGCTCAGTCAACGAAACTGAACAACTTTTACCAGGAAAGTCTTTCAGGAAATAGTGATTTCATGGTGAAACTCAAAACAGCATTTCGGAGTGGAGTTTTTTTATCTTTATAGTATTTTCATCTCACGATTGTTGCTTTGCAGCCCCCCGTATCATGCAGCCGCGATAAGACCGTGATAGCCATTTTATCACACATTTTATCGCATCTATCTGTCAAAATGTATGGGAGTTTGACAGATAGATGCGATATATTCGTTATCGCACGGTGGCATGCTACAGGGGCAACCACAGTATGGCCGAGCGGCAGCCGTCGTAAGTTTAAAAATTATACCTAGAAATATTAAGAACATAAGTAAAACAAATTAAAAATAAATAAATCGAAGTCTTCGTTTAAATTTAGAACATTCTCGTATCCAAATGTTTAACTTTTTTTTTATTTAAATACAATTGCATGCCCTTACAGTCTAGCCAATACAGCAAGCAAGTAAAATAAACATTACATGTTCGTCAATATATTTAAAACTACATTTGCGAATTTAGGCAAAGACTTATAAAACTAAAATACCGAAAGTACCCAAAGAAAGTACCTAATTAAAAATAAATAATTCGGTGTCGTCGGTGGGTGTCGGTCGTAGGCGTCGGTGCAGCTTTGTATTTAGAACATTCTCGTATCCAAACTTATAAAACTAAAGTAAAACAAAAATATGGCGGGAAGCGCGACATGCTATCAAAATGCTGGCCGCAAAAAACTTGATTGAGACTCGAAAACCGGTGCATAAGTTTACGATACAGGGTCTTAGATGCATCGTATTTTAGTGTGGTCTCACGGGAGTTTAAACCAAAAATACATGTTTTGATTCCTGAGAGCTATTTTATGGTAAAAGAGAGCTAGCTGGCTTCGCTTCTCCTTTGTAGGATAGGTAGAACAAACGCCCCTTTCTTTAAGCATACGGCCAGCGGTGAGGCGGCGGCGAGGCGGAGGCGCGTCGATTTTGTATAGAAGATGATTTTCTATACAAAATCGGCGCGCCTCCGCCTTGCCGCTTCCTGTAAACTGCCCGCGATTTTTGCTACTCCATTCCCCTAACACTCTGTACTTATAGTTCTATAGAACCAGTTTGCCGATTCAGGGAAAACAAAACGAACATTTTGAATTTGGATTGGAAGCATGTGTTTAAACCAGCCAATCTTCGGACCTGGCTGCAGTCGGTCAGTTGAGCGCATAGGAGAAATAAATAACAGTAAAACGTTACATTGTTAACTGACCGGTTTGATACCCTTAAAAGACCGATTGTTACCCTTTGTTTGATACCCTTAAGAGCCGAAATATGTATATCTATTGCAGAATTGAGCATATAATCCTTATTTATTTTTTGTTTAACAGTTTATTGTATACATAAAATAGACAGAACAATTTATGGAATAAACAGGTACTGCTTATTTCTAAAAATGAAAAGTCCCCAAGCAAGGTATTCCCTCTGCGATAATCAGTACAGTCCCAACACGCATCTAGTCTTCCCGAGTCCTTTACCCAGATACCCAGTTTGCCAGTCCACCTTGTGCCTTCAGGCCCATAGTCGCCACTTTCCAGTGTACCTACCTCAACGTCAATTGGCTACTTTCCAACTAGTCAAATCAGCAACTTTTTATGAAATGTCAAAAACGCTTTTTTGTATGAAAATAGTAAATTATGACGTCACATTTTAGTAAATATTGACTAATCAAATCAATACCTTATACGGGGTGTAAGGGACAGCGTCCCGCAAACTGATAGGGGTTGCTCAGACAACCAAACTGAACAAATATGTCAAAGCTGTCCCTTACACCCGGTATAGTTTTAATTCGATTATTAAAATCTAAATGTGCATTTTTTTTAATGATGAATGAAACCCACAATATTTTTAGCCATTAGTTTTAAGTATAAACGTTTTGAATTTTTTAAGCTACCCAGTCAAGTACCCAATTGCCCACTGCGCTGCGACTTATACAACGTGTAACAGAAAGGGTATATGCATCGAGAAATGTGTGAATATGAAAACCCATGATACTGAACAACTTTTCCTAAGGAACATAGGTCGAAATACGAAAAAAAAAAATTGACTTCCCATACTAAAAACGCTATCAGCTGATGCATTTTTTATGAAAGGTCACAATTTTTTTTCGTTTTTCGACCTATGTTTCTTAGGGAAAGTTGTTCAGTTTCATGGGTAGATTCACACATTTCTCGATGCATATACCCTTTCTGTTACACGTTGTATAGTCTTTGAGCTATTTCAACTGATGACAAATGAGATTCAAATCAGATAAAATTGTGTCAGGGGCCCCGCAAACTGATAGGGGTTGCTTAGTCAACGAAACTGAACAACTTCCACAAAGATATTCTTTCGGGGAATTAAAAAAATACTTAAATAAAAATAACTACCTTCTGAAAGAATTAGGTACTTCAAAAAAGTTGTATAGTTTCGATGACCGAGCAACCCCTATCTGTTTACGAGAAGCTGTCCCTTAAACCCTATTTTAGTCAAGATTTAGTTAAATTGCGCCCTCCACGAATCAATAGCATTATACTGTGTCTTATTTTATTCTGTGGTCGATGCGTTGAAAAAGTAGTAAACAAATAAAATTTCACCTTTGTAACGTCAAAAGACCGGATTGGATTAAAACTGATGCGCATTTTACGTTCGTAGCTTTCCGAAATGAGGAGCGTAATAAAATAACAGGTAAATTGTAAACTTAACTCATTACATTCATGTTGATGCATTATAAATACGTTCCTTTCCTACTAAAAATCAAGTCGTATAAGCATAACCTATACAGGGTGTAAAAAAAGTACTGCGTTCCTTTAAACCACATGTTCTTTTGATGATACCAAACAACTTTCCCAAAGCACAAAAATTTTCGAAAAAATATTTGCCTTTTCCATACAAAGGGACTTAGACAAGGCAAAGTTTGGGCTAAAATTTTTGTGCTTTTAGCTGTTTGTAATCATTAGTAGAACATGTGGTTTAAGGGGCATGGCATTTAGGAAGCGGTGCGGTGCCGGTGCGTCGCCAATGCGTCGTTTTTGTATAGAAACTTCAAATCAAGCTGCGCTGCGCAGACGTAAAGTACATACAAAATTGACGCGCCTCCGCCTCGCCTGCGCCGCACCGCTTCCTATTTGCCCCTAAAGGAACGCAGTAAATTTTTTACGCCCGGTATAGGTACTTACATTTTATTTTGCGATGTTGTTTTTTTTTGTAGTCATGTCCTAACATGGAGGCTTTTATAAGATGTCGTAGTCTTATTGTACCTATAGTTTTATGCATTTCTAGGCGTTGTGCCTAAAAAATAAAGTTGTTATCAAATTAATTTAGACTACTAGCGTCAATACGTTATACCAACGTTACAACTACCTTACTAAATAAATTAGCTTATTTTGAGTTTTGACACTTTAATTTTATTATAATTCGTCACGCAAAAACGAATTATTATAAAATAATAAAACTAGACATTTATCATGTCAAAATAAAATAATTAAGCTACAATAAGATTATTGTAAATATTCACACGCATTGTTTTAAGTAATTATTGAAAAGTAAAAAAAATTGATTTGACTAATTATAATTAGTTGTAAAAACGTACTTTTAAGTATGTAGCAATTTAAAGTTGTAATGCGAATCGTTTTTATGAATTGATACAAAAATAGAATACAATCCACAAGACTTCATTTTTCATTAGGTCCTGAAATAAATATACAGTTTCAAAGATTTTGTGATGCGTAACACGGTAATATTTTTTTGGATTTTTTAATACAATATTTTTTGAGTTATTTAAAAAAAAAAATTTTTTGGACAGAGTTCGGTTTTCTGTCACAATATCCATTGCATATTACCTATGCATACGAAAAAAAAAACTGACAATCAATCAAGTTGTCACTTTTTTTTTGTTCTTGGCACAAGGTTCTTGGCAAAGGGAAAAGTTACACACGGACGAACTTTTTGACTTACGACCTTTTAGAATAAATCATATTTCACAAAATTATTTCTCTGGAAAGAAAGGATAATTCGACAAAGTTACAATGAAAAATCTCTAACATAGTGATAATCTATCCATAAATCAATTAAAAGTTTCATGTTAAAATAGTGAGGTGTCATGGATTGTCTCCTCCATCTAATAGTGTAATGTAATGGTTAGTGCTAATTTTAAATTACTCTAATAAAGTGTCATGAATTGTCTCCTCCATCTAAAAGTGTAATAGTTAGTGCTAATTTTAAATTACTCCAATATGTTAGAATAGACACCGCAAATCCTTTTTCATCGTTTTCGCGCCAAAACATCGGCATTCAGCCAAAATGCGCGGAAATTCAGATGTGTATCACAGCCAATGTGCACGTTTTGTAATGATAACAATGGAACTAAGTACGATTATGTGTATTTTGGTGCCATAATTTTATAATAGCTACGTTTGTACAAATAAGTATAATGTTTGTCCAGTAGTATTAGACAAGGTGATATGATATAAACAGAACAATGTTGTATTTGAAACAGACATGTAACAGTTATGCAAATCAATGGTATCAATTCGTAAGGGCACAAAGTCACTAAATCATATAAAATTACACTAAATTATATAAAAGGATAATATATTATTTCACTAAAATGGTCAGCTGTCCAGAGAGAAAAGAAAGTAATGGCAACAATTTTGGTTAAGATTTAGTTTAGTAATTTTCTCCACTAATCTATAGCAATATCAACCATGTGTATTAACTTGTTAACCGATTTTCCGTGCTTTTCGAGGTACGTTTTGTTTTTTCGCAGAAAAGAAAAATAGATATTTAATATCAATAAGTACGTTGTGAGATTGAATAGGTACTTAGTAAATTATTTGCATCCTGTATAATTAATTTTATAGTTATAAAATAATTATTTAAATAATAATAGGCATCAAATTATTAAAACAAAGGTTACTAATAATAATAAAATAAATAACACAGCCATCTTTTCCCTTCTGAAAACTGTTAATAAATAATTAAATAATAGGAATGATGGTGATGAGATGACAATGGTGATAGAAGTATTTAGAACAGATTAACTTAATTAAGAAAATCTTGTAACCAATTAGCTAGTTAATAAACTTCAAATTAACGATTACTTAACTAGACGTTGAGTAAAGATCCTATAATAGTCTTGAGAAGCGCCATTATAGGATCTATATTACAATGCCCGGAATTCAAATAACAATTCTTTTCTATTGAATTATGAACAAGTTAATAAGTTAGTCACTTTTTTACCGGGAATTTTGGTTGCGATAATAATTTGAGGTCTAGGTCTAGGGAAATTTCTTGGTTTTAGTAAGGAACTTCCTTACAGGATAATCTAGACTTTTCTAGGTTGGTATTACCTAGTTAAGTTACATTAATAAATCAACTTTTAAAAATCAGTCATTAAAAAATAAATCTGTCATAAATCAATAAAATCACGCTTAAATTCCTTACGAGATAGGCAGTCCATCATCTTTAAACTTCAAATTTATCTTTAAACTATAAATTAATTAATATAAATATTGCAATAGATAGGAAGGTATATAAACTCTCGGGTGTCTCTATCTCTACTAGTATGAGAAAAAGCTGGTACATTCTAGGTATAGGCACATACGTGTTTTTTTACATCCTTCTGAAGAAAAAAAAATATTAAAAGTTTCAGTCCAATGATAATTAGAGCTGTAGGTAGTGTTTTTAGAAATGTTCATCCACTTTAAATTCAACACATGACCATTTTCGGTGCCTATTTTGAATTGAATTACTTTCTCAACATCACACATCACATCTTCCTAGCCTTATCCCGTATTTCACGGGGTCGGCTACTTTCCCAGCACCAATCCTAACAATTTCCCAATCGGATAAAGACGGTCATGCCCAACCTAATTACACAGATTATATTACCATCTGCATTTCCGTCATCTACTGTTACAGCATCATTCTGCGCAGGATTTGCGTGCAAGGTCAGGAGAGGTATTGTCTGGTTTCCTGGCTGGTGAGGATTAGAACAAAGGATAGGATTGAGGTACTGTTACCACAGACTGTTACCGACCCACCGTAACAGCATCATGTAATGTTACAAAATAGAACTGAACATGAAATATAACAGGAACATTCACATTATGCAAAACTAAACTCACAATAAAAAATATAAATTCAATCAATTTTGTGGTAACCCACCATTATGGAAAACCAATGCTCACGCGAGATTGAAACGTCTTTCTTATTTGTCATTCCTTTGTTTTCCCGGCCTACGTAGATGCACCCCATGATGATGATCATTTTTTTTTTTCAATTCGTCCCATTTTGTGATTGAGACAAAGCTTTTCGCCATACCGCCTATTCATACGTTCAAATATTTCATCAGATCACAACCTAGTGCTGTGCTGAGGTCCACTTTGCGAATAATTGGACAAAACACAGTATTAAACCATTAACGCATACGAGTCCAAATATGACCACCCATTTTTGATAGTTTATTTTTGTTTAGTTACCTTTACTGAGTGAGAATAACTAATACAAAAATTGTGGCCATATTTGGACTCGTATGCCGTAAAGGGTTAAGTTCATTTACATATCGGGCATCAGCAAGTTTTAAACACTTTGAACGCACGATCGTAGGCATGTTGACTGGGTGGCTAAAAAAAATCAAAACGTTTATACTTAAAACTGATGGCAAAAATATTGTGAATCTCATTCACCATTTAATAACTGCATATTTAGATTTAATAATCGAGTTAAAAATATAGAAGTTATTGATTTGAGTAGTCAATATTTACAGGCCAGTGACGTCATAACTCTCAATTTTCATACAAAAAAGCGTTTTGTCATTTCATACAAAGATGCTGATTTGACTAGTAGGAAAATAGCGTATTAGACCAAAGCCTATTAGTATTCAAGAAGGAGTATTCAAATACTCGATGTTCCCACCCTTGAAACATGAATTCAGATCTCGTAACTGAATTACCACTATGACAAGTTTCGTAAAAACATGACGCTTAGCTTGTTACGACTACGACAGGAAGACAATACAGTATAACCTTAGCTTTGCACGCGATATAGTGAAGCCATAGTAACTTCTTAGTATGACTGATGCTCTGTCTTGGCATCTATCTAAGTATCTATCTCATAAAGGATACAAGCGTGACTATAACTATTACTACTGTATACAACGTGTAACAGAAAGGGTATATGCATCGAGAAAGGCGTGAATCTACCCATGAAACTGAACAACTTTCCCTAAGTAAAATAGGTCGAAATATGAAAGAAAAGCTTGAGTTCCCATACTAAATGTGCTATCAGCTGATGCATTTTATATGGAAGGTCAATTTTTTTTTTTCGTTTTTCCTTCCTATGTTCCTTAGGGAAAGTTGTTCAGTTTCATGGGTAGATTCACACATTTCTCGATGCATATACCCTTTCTGTTACGAAAAAAAAATTGTGACCTTTCATACAAAATGCATCAGCTGATAGCGTATTTAGTATGGGCAGTCAATTTTTTTTTTTCGTATTTCGACCTATGTTCCTTAGGGAAAGTTGTTCAGTTTTATGGGTAGATTCACACATTTCTCGATGCATATACCCTTTCTGTTACACGTTGTATATGTCGTAGGAAGATTTAATAATTAAAATCATCGCGATTATCGCGAAACCACGGATAATATGATAATTCTTTACATGAAAAATCACGTACCATAAACTATTATGGTAGCCGTCTTTATTGAGGACAATTCACAAGACCTTCTTTTTTCATTAGGTACTGAAATAAATATAGAGTTTCGAAGATTTTGTGATGCGTAACACGGTATATATTTTTTTGGATTTTTTAATACAATATTTTTTGAAATAATAAAAAAAAATATGATTTTTTGGACAGAGTTCGCTTTTCTGTCACAATATCCTTTGCCTATTACCTATGCATACGAAAAAAAAACTGACAATCAATTAAGTTGTCATATTTTTTTTTGTTCTTGGCAAAGGGAAAAGTTACACACGGACGAACTTTGTGTCTTACGACCTTTTAGAATAAATCATAATTTCAAAAAATTATTTCTCTGGAAAGAAAGGATAATTCGACAAAGTTACAATGAAAAGTCTCTAAAATAGTGATAATCTATCCATAAATCAATTAAAAGTTTCATGTTAAAATAGTGATGTGACATGGATTATTTTATTAAAAATCCGCTGTTCCTTTATTATTTTAATATTGCATGACTGTGACTTCTTTGTTTTTTTATCAATCTGGTTTATCTTGGAACTAATGCAATTCGCCTTGTTAAAAAAAAATAATATATTTATTTTATATTTTTTTCTGAATCTTTACGTAATTTAAAAAAACTAATTTCATGGTTTTCGGTTTTAAATCAGCCATTTTTTTTATATTAAAATTTAAGTAACTGTACCCGAGTGACGTCACAACATAACGTAAGATTTGGTTTCTTGTGTAGAATAAAAACTATTTGTACAATGTCTTTTAAAATAGCAGTGAAATTAATGTGCCCTACCGTTGTTATTTCTTCTTTGCCATTGTTAAAATTCCTACAAACCAATATATACGTGCGGGGTTATTGACAAATTTTGCCCTCTCCTTCATTCTCCACTTTTTTAAAATGGTATGACATTATGCCGCTTTAGTCATAATGTTTTAATCTCAGGTTTTAATACAATTTATTTTGACATGTAATTACCAATAAACGATGTCTATGTCTATGCCATCCATCACTAGGGCCCGTATTTATAATCAGCTCTCAAGAGTCACAGCGAGTTTGAGTTCGTATCAGAAATATCATTCCAGTTAAAAATTACCTGTCAAATCCACACTTAATATTGCTCTCAATCTTGAGATCGCATTATAAATACGAGCCTAAAATCATATTGTAAAAATGGAGACAAATGATAATAGATACTTTGGGCAATACTTACACGGTCATCTCATAATGCCTAAGCTGAAATTCAAATTTCAGTTTTTCAGATTTAGGATGGTGTTTTTAGAAGCCTTCAGGATGTTGTAATTTTTTTCTAGGCGTAGCTGGCCTTTGGCTAGAGATCTTTTGAAAGTTTTCTGACAGACAAAAGCGAAAGGGATTATGTTGTGATTTTGCCAAAGTATACTTTTCTCTCTCGCATGGAACTGGCACACTATAAATACACGCAGGTGTCAAGCCGAGGTACTTCCATGCTGGACTGGGAGAGATAGAAAAATATAGAATGTGCCAGCTGCATCTCCTCCCGGGCATGCTCTAAAAATCAGCTAAGGGTTCCGAGGGTTTCAGTATTGTAATTTAGGCGATGGGCTGTCAACCTGTCACTATTAGCAATATACAGATCTATCTGGAATAACCCTCAAAACTTGTCAGAAGTGGCGGAACGACCTTTACGCTCTGCCTACCCCATTAGGGATAAAGACGTGATTATTATGTGTGTATGTATGTATGTATGTCAAGCCGAACCGGTCCACGCATGGGGGATTTACCCTGTGCAAAAGTTCACTTCTTTCGCATCCTTCCTCCTATCTTGCGTGTATTTGCTTGGACTAATGCGGGTGGTAAAGTACTGTCTATTAGCTATGAGCTTAAGGAAAGTTACCTAAGTAATCGTAGTATATGGGAATATTTTGTATTTTATCATATTTTCCTTTATTGGTTGTGCAGGAAAATTAAGTGCGGGAAATGTGTGATAGAGCGCTACGTTTAAAAAATTAAAATTAAATTAAAATTGTTTTTTCTTTATTTCAGGCATTGATCAATGATCACCCATATAACATAAACATTATTACAATATGAATAGAATAGTTTATCCTACAAACCGGATGAAACCATTATTTGAGCATACTTAGTCACGCCTTTATCTCTTACGGGGTAGACAGTAAACGGCGTTTTTGCCACGTCTGATAAATACTGAAGGCAATTTTAAATGTGTATCAATTTGAACAATCTGGCGAAAACGGATTTTATAAGTCTCTTAGGGCTTTGCCTACCCCGTAATGGTATTATTATTAGCTTGATTTCTTGTATGATATTTTCTCATAAAATCAGTTGTTAATATATTTATAACACATTTGCTCGTAAAGGGTCTCTTATTACACCAATTTCAATATCGTATTGTATCGCATATTCCTCGCAAATATGTTATAAAACGACATACGTGCGGTTTGATAATTACAGCCTCTGCTTTCTTGTAGCCCCTCGCTTACGGCACGGGCTAGCAATATCGCCTCGGCTGTAATGATCAACCCACCGCACTTGTATCGTAAGGTACTATTACAATAGAATTTGATATGGCCAATGTAAATACTTAAGAAAATGTGTGCCAATTATTGATATATTAAATAGGTGAGTGGGTAGGTCATTGACTTTTGAGATAGGGTCATTGACCGGCAGCTGTTTGAGCATAACTCTCTACAATTATTATACAGGGTGTTAGTTCGGCAGATATAAATATTTTAACCATCTCTTGGATATGAAAGGAATTTTAAGAAAAACTGTTTTTTTTTGTATCTCCATTGTCTAATAATTTTGTTTAGAGACCATTTGTTTAGATATTTTCAAAAATATTTGATAGGTTTAAAAGTGGATAGTTTTATAGTCTTTGAGCATGGTTAAAAAAAAAACTACATCTCTCCCTTCACATTTTCCGGCGACAAAAAATCATTATGCAAATATACTTATGTGATGCATTATGTAATGTTATGACTTGATGAGGCCGTCGTTGCCTCAGTTGATTTAGGCCCGTATTTATAATCAGCTCTCAAGAGTGACAGCAAGTTTGAGTTCGTATCAGAAATGTCACTTCAGTACAAAACGACCTGTCAAATCCATACTTAATATTGCTCTCACTCTTGAGATCGCTTTATAAATACGGGCCTTAATTACCCAATTATAATGTGTGAATTCCCAAAAGTTGGCAGTATAATCGTTAATGAAGGCCTTTGTTTCATCAGTTTGTACTTTCTTTTTGTGAATATGTAAAAAAAAACCTTACGCAAAAAAAAAAATACAAATTAGGTATCTATTCCATGTTGTCATATGGGAAAGTCAAAGAACTTTTAGTAGGATTTAAAAAAAATATATTTACGTGACCCTTTATAATACTTATCTATTTGTTACTGTAAGGAACTTCTTCAAAGATAACATAAGATAAAAAAAATATTACTTTATTGCACATAACAAATAAAAATCAAAGAACACAAACAGATAACAACATAAAGACAAGAAGAACATAGGCGGCCTTATTGCTAAGGTGGCAATTTCTTCCAGGCAACCTTAGGCTAGGGAGATGATGAGACATAATAATAACATAATTAAACTGTATCGTTCGTCAATCTTATTGGCATCTCACTATCGCGAAATGTCTTTGTTCTCATCTCGTTTTATTCCTACTTGGTCATTTTCCGCATATGACTTAAACCAACGTCATATTATTATGATATGATTCATGGAGGACATTTGTTACTGTTATTATTTATTATTAAAATCACAATATTCGTTCCATCAAATCCCCAATAGGAAAAAGAAGCTAAAAAATAGGGAAAATACTTGTCTTAGGTAAAGTGCGTCATACCGGGTGTAAGGGACATCGTACCACAAACTGATAGAGGTTACTTAGGCCTGTATTTATAATCAGCTCTCAATAGTGACAGCGAGTTTGAGTTCGTATCAGTAATGTCATTCCAGTACAAAATTACCTGTCAAATCCGCACTCAATCTTGAGATCGCTTTATAAATACGAGCCTTAGTCAAAGAAACTGAACTATTTTACGAGAGAATTATTTCAGGAAATGAAAAAATTAAAAAGAATTTATAGCAAAAGAATTTTCCATACAAAATAACCAACTCGATCATACAATTTGTATTTTCATTCATTGAAAGAATTTCCTAATGAAAATTGTTCAGTTTCATTGACTCGGCAACCCCTATCTATTACTTGACAATGAATTGGACTATTTTGCCTCCGCCATTTTGATATAATATACTTATAAATATAACGTCTATTTAAAATGACGTCTCTTTTAAAGCTGTATCGTATCGACGAACCATTTTAAAGTTCAGTTTTCCTCAAATTAGTCAATTTTGATCAAACGCCATCTTACTTTGATTTAATAAAGCCAAACCGGTTTTAATTTATATTTGTAATATAAGATCTTTTTAAATTAAGTACAAATATTTTAAGGGTGGATTTCTATCATCAAACTGAACAACTTTCCCCAAGGAACATAGGTCGAAATACGAAAAAAAAATGGCCCTCCCATACAAATTGACTCCGGCCGCTGACACCATTTGTATGGGAGGGCCAATTTTTTTTTCGTATTTCGACCTATGTTCCTTGGGGAAAGTTGTTCAGTTTTATGATAGAAATCCACCCTTAAAATATTTGTACTTAATTTAAGAAGACCTTATATATTCTTTTCAATAATTTTGCGACATTCTGCGAATCACATCTACGTCACCAAACATATGGTATTTGACGTATAGCAAATCACGTATTTAAAGGTCAGGTTTGTTACCTAGTCGGAAAAAACATGTTGGTAAAAACCGACAAACGAGATCAATCGCCATATTTCCTGTTAGCGTCGGACATGGCAATAACGCCTTTCGTTTCGTCAATTATATATTCTGTGGTTTGGTTCTGCCAACCCCGTAGGTGACAGGTGTGACTAGTGGTCTGTGCCATGGGCACACGGAACCAGAGGTCCCGGGTACGATTCCCGGCGGGGGACAATGACAATGCAGGCGGATTTTCTGATTGTCCGAAATGTAAGATGATCCATGCTGTCGGATGGGCATGTAAATAGTCGGTCCTGCGCCTGATTTCTCTTTGGTCGTGTCAATCAATCTGTCTTATCAGAATTACTAAGGCTCGTATTTATAAAGCGATCTCAAGATTGAGAGCAATATTGAGTGCGGATTTGACAGGTAATTTTGTACTGGAATGACATTTCTGATACGAACTCAAACTCGCTGTCACTCTTGAGAGCTGATTATAAATACGGACCTTAGAGCTTGAATGAATAGAGAGTGCTTGTGTGTTGTGCACTAAAAACAAGCCTCACGCAGTTGGTCGAGTCAGAGAAGATAGATTACGCTTGACTTTCCACGTGGAGTGCTACCTATATTATAACTTTAAAATATCCCCATGCTGGACTGGGAGTGATAGAAAAACATAGAATGTGCCAGCTGCATCTCCTCCCGGGCATGCTGTAAAAACCAGCTAAGGGATTTGAGGGTTTTAATGTATTGCAATTTAGGCGATGGGCTGACAACCCATCACTATAGCAATATACATGACCCTATCTGAAATAACCCTTAAAACTTGTCAGACGTGGCGGAATGACCTTTCGGTCGTTTTCGCTCTGCCTACCCCATTATGGATAAAGGCGTGATTTTATGTATGTATGTATGTATGTTAAAATATCCTTGTCTAAATCTTTTGCTGCGTTTGGAAATAAACGTACGAATAAAATGAAATAATGTTTATTTCACGCTTATTAACTTTTTCTACGTATCGTTGACAAAACAAAGAACAATTTATCAAGAATATCACCATAAACTTGACGTTACCATTCACACCAAGTTATGTAATGTAGGTATTGTACGTAATTGTAATACAAACTTCCATCCCGTATTTAACCCCTTTAGTGGTAGAAAATCCAAAAACGCTGAAACACGTATTCATTACTTTTAAATCATTAGCCTAAATACAAAATTTTAAGATCCTAACTGCAAAACTAACGGAGTTTCCATACAAACTTCCATACCGTATTTAACCCTTTTAGGGGTAGAAAATCCAAAAACGCTGAAACACGTATTCATTACTTTTAAATCATTACCCTAAATACAAAATTAGAAGATCCTACGTCCAAAATTGACGGACTTTCATACAAACTTCACACCCCCTTTTTACCCCTTTAAGGGGAGAAAATCCAAAAATCCTTTCTTA
>JARACY010006844.1:0-14045 GCA_029255725.1 Scrobipalpa atriplicella
GGTCAAAATAAAATTTATATTTTTTTGGCATTCTAAGGCTGTTTACAGATAGAATCTGTGCGAAAAGAGAACAGGCATGGAATTTGAGGGCGCACATTTGTATTAATTCACCCACGGCTGGTTGCGTGGGGTTTATGCCAAGGTCTTTGACCTAAAACCTTCAAAATTTAATGTAGAAGGTTAAGGTTAAAGATCTGGGCATAAACCTTACACGAACAAGCGACGGCTAAATAAATACAAATGCACGCCCTCAAATTCTATGCCTGTTCTCTTTTCGCACAGATTCTACAGGTGCTCTAGCACTGGTCTTCTCGTATTTGTGTGGAGTTTTAACAAACGACACCGCGGCATCGTATCTATTTTGGTACGGTAAGGGTCCATATAAATCCAAAGTAAACAACTGCAGCAGACCTAATGCAGCTGTAGGTACTGCTTCCGCTGCAGTGTAATGTGTAAAAGAACTCTGTTTTATACTGTCATTGGCGTCTTCGAACCAGGGGAGTAAACACAGCAGGTTCTAGAGCACGCTGCGGGGTAGACAGCGATGAGAATTTTATTAACCTTGACTGGTTGGTGAGCTGTTCATTGGGCAGCATCTCGTTGAGCACCATCAGCGCGTTCTTTGGAGTGAGAAGACGACGCAGGTTCTCATTCTGGCGACGCCTGCGCTCCTTGTTGCTCACCTTCTTCACTGTACGGGGAAAACATAAAATGGTCAACGAAAATGTTCTATCGCCAATGGAAAGACAAAAGATCGAAACATATAACTGCGAATAGGCATGTTGACTGGGTGGCTAAAAAAATTCAAAACGTTTATCTTAAAAACTGATGGCTAAAATACTGTGGATCTCATTCATCATTTAAAAACAAATGACAGGTTGTCAGCCCATCGCCTGAATTACAATACTGAAACCCTCATATCCCTTAGCTGATTTTTACAGCATGCCCGGGAGGAGATGCAGCTGGCACATTCTATGTTTTTCTATCACTCCCAGTCCAGCATGGAAGATAGAAAATACCTCATACCCAATCTATTTAGCTGCGGAGCGTAAGAACTAGTAAAAATCAAGTTACTCACCCCCCTGAAGCTTAGACTTCATCCAGTGCGGTCTTGGCGTGCTCTCCCCAGAGTTGGCGTTGTTCATTCCAGTGTCCATTACAGTAGCCATCTCCACGTCCGTAGTCTACAAAGATGAAACGTTTATTTGGTATTATAGACGGAGACACACTTTATAAAAACAAAAATACACAATTTTATAAAAATAAAAAAAAATTAAAAGAAACAACAGATTGTATACTGACACGATATTGTTCAGACAACTAAGGCCCGTATTTATAATCAGCTCTCAAGAGTGACAGCGAGCTTGAGTTTGTATCAGAAATGTCATTTCAGTACAAAACGATCTGTCAAATCCATACTTAATATTGCTCTCAATCTTGAGATCGCTTTATAAATTCGACCCTAAGAACATCCTATTTCTTTGGAATGAGTTTGATCTTGACTCCAACATGGTCAGAGGCGACAGAGACGGAGGCGACAGAGACGGAGTCGACGATCGAGCGAGCTCACCCAGAAGATGCCTGTTCACTCTAACTTTGAAGTGTTGGGGGTTTGTAAGCATTCGGAAACACAGACGCAGGTAGTGAGTTCCATTCTTTTGCCGTGCGCATTATGAATTCACTCAAGTTTAAAGTGCTGGGGGTGAAATCCTCTCCTTTGCTGTGCGCAATGTCCATCACATCCTTATTTACATACTAATATTAGAATCGCGAACATAACTTCTTGTTTGTTACTCTCTCACGCCTAAACATCTGAACGTATTTTGATGATATTTGGCAGGAAGATTGTAATCTGAACGGACATTTGGTCCACAAACAAGATTAATGGACTAACCGGCGCTGTTTTACCCACTCCTGAAGAGGTCGCGGTTTTTGAGGTTTTTGACGCCTGAAACTAGGTGGGGCGATGATATTGGGCAGAAGTATCCAGCCAGTAGAAAATGTATCATCTTATTCAAATAGACACGAGAAATAGGGCAGTGGGCAGCTACCAGCTGAGCCCAAACTAAAAGATTGTGCAGTTTTACAAATGGGCCCACTATTGTTTATTTTATTGTTTATTTCTAAATACAATGAAACCTGGGTGAAGCCTTATAAAAACTAGAAGGATTTGCTACAATAGTTCTTTACAGATGGCTGTTGGGCAGATTAGGTGCAATCCTGATGCAAAACAAAATCATAACCACACCTTGAGTTTGGATCATTCATAATTTTTGTAAAAGGAAGTACTTTTGGTGTTGAGTAATCAAATCAAAATCTACTGGCTCTCAATTCTGAATTCCATTTTCAGGCGTCAAAAACCTCAAAAACCGCGACCTCTTCAGGAGTGGGTAAAACAGCGCCGGTTAGTCCATTAATCTTGTTTGTGGACCAAATGTCCGTTCAGATTACAATCTTCCTGCCAAATATCATCAAAATACGTTCAGATGTTTAGGCGTGAGAGAGTAACAAACAAGAAGTTATGTTCGCGATTCTAATATTAGTATGTAAATAAGGATGTGATGGACATTGCGCACAGCAAAGGAGAGGATTTCACCCCCAGCACTTTAAACTTGAGTGAATTCATAATGCGCACGGCAAAAGAATGGAACTCACTACCTGCGTCTGTGTTTCCGAATGCTTACAACCCCCAACACTTCAAAGTTAGAGTGAACAGGCATCTTCTGGGTGAGCTCGCTCGATCGTCGACTCCGTCTCTGTCGCCTCCGTCTCTGTCGCCTCTGACCATGTTGGAGTCAAGATCAAACTCATTCCAAAGAAATAGGATGTTCTTAGGGTCGAATTTATAAAGCGATCTCAAGATTGAGAGCAATATTAAGTATGGATTTGACAGATCGTTTTGTACTGAAATGACATTTCTGATACAAACTCAAGCTCGCTGTCACTCTTGAGAGCTGATTATAAATACGGGCCTTAGTTGTCTGAACAATATCGTGTCAGTATACAATCTGTTGTTTCTTTTAATTTTTTTTTATTTTTATAAAATTGTGTATTTTTGTTTTTATAAAGTGTGTCTCCGTCTATAATACCAAATAAACGTTTCATCTTTGTAGACTACGGACGTGGAGATGGCTACTGTAATGGACACTGGAATGAACAACGCCAACTCTGGGGAGAGCACGCCAAGACCGCACTGGATGAAGTCTAAGCTTCAGGGGGGTGAGTAACTTGATTTTTACTAGTTCTTACGCTCCGCAGCTAAATAGATTGGGTATGAGGTATTTTCTATCTTCCATGCTGGACTGGGAGTGATAGAAAAACATAGAATGTGCCAGCTGCATCTCCTCCCGGGCATGCTGTAAAAATCAGCTAAGGGATATGAGGGTTTCAGTATTGTAATTCAGGCGATGGGCTGACAACCTGTCATTTGTTTTTAAATGATGAATGAGATCCACAGTATTTTAGCCATCAGTTTTTAAGATAAACGTTTTGAATTTTTTTAGCCACCCAGTCAACATGCCTATTCGCAGTTATATGTTTCGATCTTTTGTCTTTCCATTGGCGATAGAACATTTTCGTTGACCATTTATGTTTTCCCCGTACAGTGAAGAAGGTGAGCAACAAGGAGCGCAGGCGTCGCCAGAATGAGAACCTGCGTCGTCTTCTCACTCCAAAGAACGCGCTGATGGTGCTCAACGAGATGCTGCCCAATGAACAGCTCACCAACCAGTTCAAGGTTAATAAAATTCTCATCGCTGTCTACCCCGCAGCGTGCTCTAGAACCTGCTGTGTTTACTCCCCTGGTTCGAAGACGCCAATGACAGTATAAAACAGAGTTCTTTTACACATTACACTGCAGCGGAAGCAGTACCACAGCTGCATTAGGTCTGCTGCAGTTGTTTACTTTGGATTTATATGGACCCTTACCGTACCAAAATAGATACGATGCCGCGGTGTCGTTTGTTAAAACTCCACACAAATACGAGAAGACCAGTGCTAGAGCACCTGTAGAATCTGTGCGAAAAGAGAACAGGCATAGAATTTGAGGGCGTGCATTTGTATTTATTTAGCCGTCGCTTGTTCGTGTAAGGTTTATGCCCAGATCTTTAACCTTAACCTTCTACATTAAATTTTGAAGGTTTTAGGTCAAAGACCTTGGCATAAACCCCACGCAACCAGCCGTGGGTGAATTAATACAAATGTGCGCCCTCAAATTCCATGCCTGTTCTCTTTTCGCACAGATTCTATCTGTAAACAGCCTTAGAATGCAAAAAAATATAAATTTTATTTTGACTATGAAACTCAAGTTTCAAAACCTATTGCCAATATCTTTTTACAAATGTTTTTTTTTTCTTCCTAGGTGGAACCGGCAGGTCAGCCCCAGTTCCAGAACCAATACTACAACCAGAAGCAAACGCACAGCTTCTGCGCTGATCTCACCATCAACGGGAAAGCCTACAAGGGCTATGGTGAGCATATTTTACTATAACAGCTGCAATATTCCAGGTGTCCATCTCAATTTGTCCATATTCATGTTGGTAGCAAAATGCAACAAAATGTTCTCAAATATGCATGGAAATAATAGTAATATCCCGTACCAAACTTTTATATTTACGAATATTCAAATTAAGGAAAACACGCCTGCAAAGTTGTATGAAATCCCACCATTATTGTTGTCTATTGTTATTTTGAACAGGTGTACCAGCATTATCTGTTTTTCTATTGCTTTTTTATTAATATTTTATTTTTTTGTTTCTTTTTCTGCATACATTTTCATAATCTTTTTTATGAATCAACCACTATGGTCGCTGTACGGTCATACTCGTATGTAATGTAACCAAGCAGTAAACGGACGCAGAATTTTGCGAACCAAAATCCCAAGTCTGGACTTGTCTTTCAGTACTTATTTCTGTGTAACAATACTACATACATAAAATCACGCCTTTATCCCCAATGGGGTAGGCAGAGCGTAAACGACCTTAACAAAGGTCGTACCGCCACGTCTGACAAGTTTTGTGGGTTATTCCAGATTGATCTGTATATTGCTATAGTGACAGGTTGTCAGCCCATCGCCTTAATTACAATACTGAAACCCTCGAATCCCTTAGCTGGTTTTTACAGCATGCACGGGAGGAGATGCAGCTGGCACATTCTATGTTTTTCTATCACTTACAGTCCAGCCCCCGTAGCATGCAGCCGCGATAAGGCCGTGATAGCCGTTTTATCACACATTTTATCGCATCTATCTGTCAAATTGTATGGGAGTTTGACAGATAGATGCGATATATTCGTTATCGCGCGACGGCATGCTACAGGGGCAGCATGGAATCATAATGTATCTGGCAATCGCTTAGTTACAAAACTGGTCAAGATATGTGATATTTCTTGTTAGGTGAGAACAAGCTGACGGCGCGCAACGTGGCGGCCGAGCAGGCGATCCGCGACCTCATCATACAGAAGATGAACAAGGTGCTGGGATCTGAAGGTAACTTCCACCAGGATATCACTACGCAAAGTAAATACTCACTTTTGTTTTATTTTATGTTTCTTGTTTTCTCTAGGGTGTCAAAGTCAAATCAAGTCAAATAATTTATTTCCAAATAAATTCTTACGAACACTTTTAGAAAGTCACAAGCGAGTCTATTACAAAGAAAATTGTATCAATGTCACAAAAGAAATAAAAATAAAAAAATATATCACAATGATGAAGAAGCACGAGAAACTCGCACTTTGCGGCCCCCCTTTCGTTTTCGCCTACTCCTACTTTTGACCTTCGTTTTGATTAAAATTGGGTTGGTGTCCGCAATGTGTGCCAATTTCTTGCGCTTTACTGAAATATCCGAGCTCCAAACCTCTTTGTCACCGAAGCTATTAAAGCGAAATCTGCTTAAATACATACATATACAAAGTCACGCCTTTATCTCTTACGGGGTAGGCAGAGCTTATGATTGTTTGTGTAGGATAATTTGATGTTGCCATTTAAAATATTTTTAGTTGCTTTTCTAGACCTTTTGTCACGCTGCGAGTCTTTATGTGGGTAAAAAAGCAGATTCTACTTCATTAACTTGGTGAAATCCTTAATTTATTCTGCAAGGTGTAATAACAGACAGAGTTTCAAAATTTTTACGTTTTTTTTTTACCTGAAATCGACAACGTGTTGCGCGTCTATTTGGTTTAGTTACATCCTGTATCAATTAATTTATTTAAACCTTTTATAAATAAACCTTTTGAAAATAAATATAATATTTAGATCCCTTATTTAATTTTTGAAACTAAGTTAAGTAATACTAATTTATAATTAATTAATTTGACTTTACGAAATACATAACGTAAAGGCTGGTTTAAACAGTTCAAGCTGTAAGTACAGTTGATAAGTTGAAATGTGTAAACGGTTTAGCCAGTGGGCTTCCAAGTTGACATTCAAGTTCACTGAACTCACATGTCCCAATGTAAATCGCTCCTAGCGTCACCACAGCTTAGTATTTGTACTTTTATTAAAATCTGCGTTAAAAAAAAAAACTTTTATTTCAGACCTTTTGATCCATACAACAATTATACAACAATTTCAGTTCACACTTAGCATAAAAAATAGGGTTAATGTTAGTGTTTACAAATGAAAAAAAAAAAAAAAAAAAAAGATGCTGATTTGACTACCACGTACCTTCCTGTTCCTATACACGCAGTAAAAAAAAAGTGTGGGCGAGATTGGAGAGTTTCACATTTGGAAATTCTAGTATTCGAGAGGTTAATCCGTATAACTTTTTCAGTAGCGGCGGCGACGAGCGAGGAGGGCGACGAGGATTCCCTCCCGATGATCCAGCTGGCGTCCTTCGCGCTGCACAAGCTGTTCTCCGAGTGGGAGTACGAGGGACACAAGGTGCCGCAACTCAAGCCCACCTCCACCAGTGTAAGTACCCTTTTTTGACGCACAGGTGGCGCTACATGAGAGTGAGCGAGAACACATGCGAGCAGCGGCCATTTATAGATCGTTTCTTTATGTGCACGGGTTATACTAGCGAACAGTTTCCACGCATTAGACCTTAAAGGCTCCATGGAGGTGTCTTCAGAACTCATATACTATACTACTTAGTACTCCTATAATAATAAATGTCATACATAACGTAGCAGTATTATAAAAATACCATCTGTTTCAGATAAGCGAAGCTGGCTCGGAGGCGCAGGGAGCCGCCAACAACGGCGCGGGGGGCAAGCCGCGCGCACCCGCTGCGCCCAAGAAGAAGGTATGACTTGTACTCAAATACTGATACGAATTGACATCAGATTACTATGAACTATCAAAATTCCAAAATATGCAAATATGCGCTAAAAAGGGGCGAAATATGCACAATTAAATACCATTAATTACTTGAATTAACGTAAATTTTTACAATAATATTGAGCCGGTGCCGTTGATAAATGCGTTAACTGTAACATATACATATAATCACGCTTTTAATGGGGTAGGTAGAGCGTAGACAACTTAAACATAGGTTGTCAGCCCATCGCCTAAATTACAATACTGAAACCCTCGAATCCCTTAGCCATCCTTAGCTGACTTTTACAGCATGCCCGGGAGGATATGCAGCTGGGACATTCTATGTTATTCTCTCACTCGCAGTCCAGCATGGAAGGAACCAACTAATCCAAGTGTATACTATATTATGTGAGCTGAAAAACAGTGTTGCTCTTTTTGAGCAATCATACACTGAGCTTTGACCGTCTGCATCGCTTCAGCACACATGCGGCAGTTTGTAGGTAGACATTTAACTTAGTTTTAGTCTCCATAATGTTTTGTTTGTTACTTTGATTCTACCATTCATTTTGTTACATGTGTGTTGTTTTCTATGCAATAAACTTTTATTTATCTATCTATCTATGATATTCGCAGGAGCTGCCGACCAACGCGGCGTCGATGCACCCGTGCATGTTGCTGACGTACATGCGGCCGCACCTCGAGTACCGCGAGCTGGCCATCGACGGGGACCGACCACAGAACATGACCTTCACACTGGGAGTCGACGTCGACGGATCCACTTATATCGGAAAAGGTTAGAGGAGGAGGTTAAAGGCCCGTATTTATAGTCAGCTTTCAAGATTGACAGCGAGTTTGAGTTTGTATCAGAAATGTAATTTCAGTACAAAACGGCCTGTCAAATCCATACTTAATATTGATGTCAATCTTGAGAGCGCTTTATAAATACGAGCCTTAAACCACTTCCAAGATCGTAGGTTTCATCCCACGAAGTTTTTTTTTTAAGGATATTTTAGCACTCACAATGCTATTTTATTTCGTATAAATATGAAAGGAAGAAAATAATAAATTCGCCCCGGGCCAAGACCTCGGGCAGGATTCGAACCTGCGCATCAGACGTGACGTAACGTATCCTATGATGATGTATTGTCACAGAATACGCTATTTGACTACTAGTCAAATCAGCAACTTTTTATGAAATGTCAAAAACGATTTTTTGTTTTAAAATACAGGCTCATGAGGTCATTGGTTTGTAAATATTGACTACTCAAATCAATAACTTCTATATTTTTAACTTGATTATTAAATCGAAATATGTATTTGTTTTTAAATGATGAATGAGATCCACAACATTTTAGCCATCAGTTTTAAAGTATAAACGTTTTGAATTTTTTTAGCCACACAGTCAACATCCCTATTAATTAGTACTGTGTCTATTCTATTCTATACTGACCTATGTGTTTTGTCTCCAGCGGCGAACAAAAAGGAGGCGCGCAAGCAAGCCGCCAAGGCAGCCTGCACCTCGCTGTGGGGCGTGCGCTTCAGCGAGAACCCCACCGACAACGCACCCAAACCACCACCAGCATAAACACAAACACACACCTGCTAACCTAATAATGATAAAATGTGTGTATGATCGTATTATGCATATTGAGGTACGAAAGTATCAATCATAATCACGCTGTATGCTATAGGAACAAAATATTTCCTTCAAAAGATATGTATCTCTCTCGATACATATCTTTTGAAGGAAATATTTTGTTCCTATAGCATACAGCGTGATTATGATTGATACTTTCGTACCTCAATATGCATAATACGATCATACACACATTTTATATTTTAGTTTCGTACCAGTTTTTAAAATATTAAGTTCTGGCAGAGAACCACTATAGTAACACATACACAAATCACGCCTTTATACCTAGTTGATTAATGATTATCTATCATTCTATGTGTTTTGTCCATAGGTTAAGTTATGGAATAAATTAGTATAATAAGATTCAGTATTTCATTTTATAGTATAACCAAAACTAACCCACTGCACATTTTGGCCTAAGTCAAATTTAAAGATAGTCAAAAACAGTTTTTTTTTTAAATATAATAATCTTGTACTTTTTAATTTGCACCCAAACTAAAGGGGTATAAATAAAAGAATCTGTAGACCTAACTACGTTTAATAACATCTGGAACATTGTACTTAATCGGCGGAGATCATCATTTTAAACTTATCCCTAAGTCTATAAAAAGAAACGCGTCACAGGAGATTTTATACAAATAATTCAATAGGACATTCATTCTTTCCAATAAGTTTCCAATGTAGTCAAACTACAAAAGACGCAAGTTAGACGTTCAACGGAAACGTACTACAATTTATAGTCCCAGAGCCAATGAAGAAACAGTGGGTCCGGGCTTTGAATGGACGACGTGGATATGGTCTGAACTGAACGTTTGTGCTCCAAAAGGTACCGTAGTCTATTATTTCGAATGTTATTTATGAAGCTTTACCATCGTCGCTGGCTCTGGGTCTATTAATATTAAAAATACATAGTAAAAAATTGAAAGTTGGATCGAAAGTGTACACTATTCATATTCAGTCTTCGTGCGGACGCTACACCTCCGTATTAATAAGTTACTTCTAGACTTTTTTAGAACAATACAATACTGAACGAAATGCGTTTCTTGACTGCCATGCAAAAAGCAAATAGGTTTGTCTTTTTTCAATTTCACTAATGAAACTGCCGAATTGGCCGAAATACTACTTTCGGTGTCTTGTATAACTTAAGAATCTGCCGTAACAGGAATCTGCCCTAAAAAGAATCTGCCATAACCGGAATCTGTCCTTAACGGAACGAGGGTTTTAGGTTACTTTTAAGTTGTCTATTTGTAAATTATAACTGGTACCGAAAGAAATATTTTCTTTCTCTTTATTTTTACTACTATTGTATCGGAACTGGTATTTTTGGCCTGAATTTATTTCTTCTTTTTCTCACTGCATGACATCAGAAGAAAAACACTTGGTATTAAAACTTATAATACGAAGACATTTCTACTTAAATCTACGAGTAAGTTGAAAGGGAATAATGAAAGTAGGTAGTTTAAACTTAAATCAACGGAAAATTAGTATAAAAACAACAACTATAACAAACATGTCATAAAAATAATGATCAAATGGTAGACTTATTATTATTAAGTTGTACGTAAAATTACACATTAAATGCATAGATTGGAATAAAATATTATTTAAGAATATAATATGGACGTAACTCTTTTGGCTGTCACACACGGTTTTAGTCAATACTTCGGAGAATGTACTTTTAACTAAATACACCAATAAATCTGTCAAAAGACAGCAATCTATACAAGAAAGACTACGAAGTACAGTTAGGCCCGTATTTATAATCAGCTCTCAAGAGTGACTGCGAGTTTGAGTTCGTATCAGAAATGTCATTTCAGTATAAAACGACCTGTCAAATCCATACTTAATATTGCTCTCAATCTTGAGATCGCATTATAAATACGAGCCTTAGATTCGACGGAACGCATTGAAACTAGTCCTAAACTTACCTACGCAGAAGTTAACCCAATGGGTATCCTACAGTAATCGATACGTCCACATAGAGAGAGGACTTTGCATATGAGCTGGGTGAGAAGTCTCGCGACCTCCTAGCACTAATATCGACAGTGTACGCGGTTGCTCGGGCCTTCGCCGCAAGTCTTGAAGCTCAATATCCCCGTTGCCTACGCCTGAATCCGGTGTGAGGGCGGCCCTTGTCGCTCGAGCGCCTAACGCACGAACGTCCGGCCCCAAATAGTGCGGATTGCTGAACCCTGACAGCCTGTTCACTCGTTCCGCGCTCGCATAGTCAGAGGTTGACAACTCTCCTTCTTCTTCGGTTGTAACTGTTATAGAATCGCGGGTGAAGCGTACAGAAGCAGATTTCGGTATCGCCGTCGTTCTACCGTCACCGTTTCTTCTCCGCGCTTCCGTTTCCCGTCGCATATCTTCCTCCTCTTCCGAGTCGAAGTAGACTAGTCTTGTCGCTTCGACGGGCGATAGGACAGGCGTCGGTAGGACCATATCTGCGAAATCTGGCACGGAAATCGGTTCGCGGGATAAGTCTAGAGATTCCGGTACGTCGCCCGGTCTCGGGCTTTCGTTTCCGTCGGCCGGTTGTCGCTCATCAATGACGTACGCTGATCTGGACTTGGCTAAAGCGGTGTCGGTTCGGACGAGGCTTTCTGTCGAGTCTCGTTCGCCTGCCAAGACGCTGTAGGAGCATCTAGCGGCGCGGCGTATGTGGAAGGCGGAGAGTTTAGATATCTCCCGGAGTAGCCCTGGGGGCTCTGGTCGGGCCATGTCCGCACCGGTGCCGCGCTCAGGGGGCGCACTGCGGATGCGCGCGGCGACGCCGGCTAGCAGCAGCGCGCACGCGTCTATGCGCGGCGCTGGCCACTGCAGGCTTTGCCCCATGCGCTCCCAAGTTTCTGTAGCTGCAAAGGAGATAGTTGATGAAGCATGATTGAGTAACAAACATAGACGATTCGAGACGTACTGTTGTGGATTCTCTTTGGTAGGTACCTATAGCTTTTTATTATTATCTGTTCTATGGTAGAAAAACAGTAGACGATTTTTCCTTATAATGTCGATTCGAAAGGGAATTTTATCAGAAGCTTTTTAACATTGTAAAATCCAAATAAAGTGTGTAATTTGTGCGATACGAGTTTACTATTTAATTAAAACCTGCACTGCAACATAATAAAACATACAACCGAATTGAGAACCTCCTCCTTTGTTTTGGAATCATCGTTTAAAAAGTATAATCACAGATTACCTAGTATATATGTCCTACGGACAGATGGGAAACAGCGCTTTAAGCGCTCTAGCGTTATAATAAATTAATTTAGGTGAAGATCACGTAGGTACTTCATCACTTTACGTTTCACAACACAACCATACACATACACAACGATAGCGAGTTTTAGAAACTAACAACGACATCTATTGTCAGATAATTTAAACTTTTCAGTTTTGCCAACATTATAATATTCATATGTCATTGATGGGTACCATTCGTTTCATGCTCGCGTTCTCGCGTTTTACAAATGAAACGAATATTACCAACATCCTAGATTCATGAGCTTCTTACCGAAATGGAACCTCCACATTTCGCTGGTGGGATGTCCGTCTACCTCTCCACCGAAGATGTAAAAGTGCGCCCCCGCCCGCAGTCCCGCGTGGCCGCTCCGCGCGCTCGGCGACAGCCGCGGCGGCGTCCGCACCGGGGTCCATAGACGGGATACTGGAAAATAAATATTTTCATGCAAAAGTTTAAAACTCAAAAAATAACATCTCTCACTGAACAAAGGTATTTTTTTTTGTTGAATTTAGTGGCTTTGACTAGAGGGAAATTAGCTGTTTTGTTGAAAATAGTTGCTGATTTGACTAGAAGGAAATTAGCGTAGCCGATTTTTAAAGGAGTTGGTCATGATTAGTATAAGCCGTGCGTTTAAAGAAACGATTTGAAAATGGCGTCGGCTCGCTTCGTGATTGGTCCGCCTCGCATGCGTTCTCGCTCTACCTAATAGAGAGTGAGCGAGAACGCATGCGAGCGTCGGCCATTTATAGATCGTTTCTTTATGTGCACGGGTTATACCGGAGTGCGCTATTTTGTACAAGCATGATTCTCTGTTTTTAAGAAAAGATCATTAAAAAATACATAAATATGAAATTATAAGAGACGTGCAGCAAAGCTGTCAATGGAAAATATGCAAAGGGGAGGATATTGCATTGCATGTTGCGTATTTTTTTTTGTAAATGCGCTATCATCTTTTTTTTATTTTTAGTTCGGTTCGGAACTAGATTGCGTTGTGCGTGTAAGTCCATGAAGTTGATACTCACACGTGTCATAGAACCAAAGGTCAGCTTGGACGCGCAAGTCGCACTGTCCGCCGTGGATGTAAAGTCGATTGTCGTGTAGAGCTGCTGCGTGTCTGTGTCGCGCTGGGCCCGCTACAGCCGTCCGAACCTGCTGCCATGTTTCTGTTTCTGTAAAAATATCATACCCATTTGAATCACGCCTTTATTTCGTAGAGTTGCTAGATTTATTATATTGGTGTTGAATTCGAGACAAAAATAAATATCAATACCTATGTAAGGTTTTTATGGTTATTCATTATCTAAAAGTTCTTAACGCGAGCGAAGCGAGTAAAAATAGCATAAAATTTTACGTTTTGGATGAACTATATTAACTTGCAATAATCTCACCATAATGAAAAGCCCAAAGCTCATTAGTAGATCCTCTCAAGTCTTTGTAACCCCCGTAGATGAGTAAGCAGTCGTTGAGGGCATGCGCGGAGTGTCCCCGGCGGCCGGTCGGCGCCGCTGGTCGGACGTTGCGCCCGCGTCGCCTGACCGCCGAACCACCAGCTCCGGGGAGTTTGCGCCAGATTAAAGTCTGTAAAACATTTGGGAGGTGGACTATAGATGACGAAATACTAAAGAAGCATTGGTATATGGTGCCAATTTATGTAGTTAAAACACTCAGAATCGGTTGGAGTTAAAGGCCTACTTCATGAAAGTTAACATGAGGTCTCTTCCATATTAATACGCTAGAGAGATAAATTTTACGGAACTATCTAGGTACCTCGCAGTCAAGGATCCACAGCGGCGTCTCGGCTGAGAGCGAGGCTTCTCCTCCGAAGACTGAATATGAATAGTGTACACTTTCGATCCAACTTTCAATTTTTTACTATGTATTTTTAATATTAATAGACCCAGAGCCAGCGACGA
>JARACY010006845.1:0-14021 GCA_029255725.1 Scrobipalpa atriplicella
ACGGAATTTCCATACAAACTTCCATCTCCTATTTAACCCTCTTAGGGGTGAAAAATACAAAAATGCTGAAACACGTATAAATTATTTTTTAATCATTAGCCTAAATACAAAATTTGAAGATCCTACCTTCAAAATTGACGGACTTTCATACAAACTTCAACCCCCCCCTTTTTACCCGTTTAGGGAGGGAAAATCCGGAAATCCTTTTTTAGTGGGAGGTTACGTTATAAGAGGAAAAGGTACCATTCGAAGTTGGACTGCACGCTGCACGCTGCACGCTGCAAGCAGCATTTCTGTGCTGCGTGCAGCGTGCAGCGTGCAGTCGCTAATCCAAGTTGGACTGCACGCTGCACGCTGCAAGTCCGAAGTGTTCCGATTCGAGAGAAGTATGGCCAGATCAGGTTTTTACTTCTGTATAATTTTGACAAAATACTCCAAAAAATATACTTTATACTCAACATGAACACAACGTTAATGTAAAAAACGCAAAATGTACAATTTGCAATATGGATGGATACTACACAGAATGTACAAAACGATACAATTTACAACTCGCAAAATGAACAAGATCATCGAGAAGGCGTGGGCTTCGCCTTACTTCGCAAAATGTCTCTTGGTCGCAAAACGTCCCTATCTCATAAAGTCCCTTTCGCAAAATGTCCCCTTTTTCTAATTCGACTGATATGACTGATTTGACAGTTTTGACTGATTTGGCAGTTTTGTCTGATTTGACAGATTTAACAGTTATGATTGATTTGACAGTTTTGACTGATTTGTCGATTTTGTCAGTTTTGATTTATTTGGCTGTTTTGGCTCATTTGACAGATTTGACAGTTTTGAAATATCTCGAAAACTACTCATCTTGAGTGTGTAGGAGCAAATAGTAGGTCTCAACGGAATCTACATTTTAGATGACAGCTTTCAAAATTGAAACCGCCATATCTTGGAAACTATCAATCAAAGACTACTAATTTGTAGGGACAAATTGTTGGTCTTGACAAAATCTACATTTCAGATGACAGTTGTCAAAAATGAAACTGTCATCCGAAGTGAAGATCTCGACAAGACCTATCATTTGTCCCTTCACACCAGTACTCTGGGATTCATAGTTTCTGATATATGACTGTTTTAACTTTGACAGCTGTCATCGGAAATGTAGATCTCGTCAAGACCTATGATTTATCTCTACACATCAGTACTCTAGGATGAGTAGTTACCGAGATATTTCAGTTTTAACTTTGACAGCTGTCATACGAAACGATGATCTCGTCAAGAACAATCATTGATCCCTTGACACGAGTAGTCTAAGATGGATATCTTCCGAGATATGGCCGTTTCCATTTTGGCAGCTGTCTATCTTGTTAATTTCGCGAATTATAACATAAAATTTTGCGGTTTGTACATTCTGCGTAGTGTACATATTGCAAACTGTACATTTTGGATTTTAGATTTGCCTCTTGTATGTTTTGAGTATTTTGTCAAATTTATCCAAAATTATACCTGACCAGGCAACACATCGTCTCGACTTTGATTCGGAACTCTTCGGAAATGCAGTCGTCAAAACCACTGCTACTGCTGCGTACGCTGCACGCTGCACGCGGCACGCTGCACGCCGCACGCTGCACGCTGCACGCTGCACGCTGCATTTCTGAGCAGTGGTTTTGACAACTGCATTTCCGAAGAGTTCCGAATCAAAGTCGAGACGATGTGTTGCCTGGTCAGGTATAATTTTGGATAAATTTGACATAATACTCAAAACATACAAGAGGCAAATCTAAAATCCAAAATGTACAGTTTGCAATATGTACACTACGCAGAATGTACAAACCGCAAAATGTTATGTTATAATTCGCGAAATTAACAAGATAGACAGCTTGCCAAAATGGAAACGGCCGGGCGGCCATATCTCGGAAGATATCTATCTTAGACTACTCGTGTCAAGGGATCAATGATTGGTCTTGACGAGATCATAGTTTCGTATGACAGCTGTCAAAATTAGAACGGCCATAACTTGAAAACTATTCATCCCAGAGTACTAGTGTGAAGGGACAAATGATAAGTCTTGACGAGATCTACATTTTGACAGTCAACTGTCAAACTTAAAACGGCTATATCTCAGAAACTATGGATCCCAGAGTACTGGTGCGAAGGGACAAATGATAGGTCTTTTCAAGATCTAGATTTCGGATGACAGCTGTCAAAATGAAAACTAAAATATCTCGAAAACTATTCATCCCAGAGTACTGGTGTGTAAGGTCAAATTATACGTCTTGACGAGATCTTCATTTTGGATGACAGCTGTCAAAGTTAAAACTGAAATATCTCGGTAACTACTCATCCTAGAGTACTGATGTGTAGAGATAAATCATAGGTCTTGACGAGATCTACATTTCCGATGACAGCTGTCAAAGTTAAAACAGTCATATCTCAGAAACTATGGATCCCAGAGTACTGGTGCGAAGGGACAAATGATAGGTCTTTTCAAGATCTAGATTTCGGATGACAGCTGTCAAAATTAAAACTAAAATATCTCGAAAACTATTCATCCCAGAGTACTGGTGTGTAAGGTCAAATTATACGTCTTAACGAGATCTTCATTTTGGATGACAGCTGTCAAAGTTAAAACTGAAATATCTCGGTAACTACTCATCCTAGAGTACTGATGTGTAGAGATAAATCATAGGTCTTGACGAGATCTACATTTCCGATGACAGCTGTCAAAGTTAAAACAGTCATATCTCAGAAACTATGAATCCCAGAGTACTGGTGTGAAGGGACAAATGATAGGTCTTGTCGAGATCTTCACTTCGGATGACAGTTTCATTTTTGACAACTGTCATCTGAAATCTAGATTTTGTTAAGACCAACAATTTGTCCCTACAAATTAGTAGTCTAGGATTGATAGTTTCCAAGATATAGCGGTTTCAATTTTGAAAGCTGTTATCTAAAATGTAGATTTCGTTGAGACCTACTATTTGCTCCTACACACTCTAGATGAGTAGTTTTCGAGATATTTCAAAACTGTCAAATCTGTCAAATGAGCCAAAACAGCCAAATAAATCAAAACTGACAAAATCGACAAATCAGTCAAAACTGTCAAATCAATCAAAACTGTTAAATCAGACAAAACTGCCAAAGCAGTCAAAACTGTCAAATCAGTCATATCAGTCGAATTATAAAAATGGGACATTTTGCGACCAAGAGACATTTTGCGAAGTAAGGCGAAGCCCACGCCTTCTCGTTGATCTTGTTCATTTTGCGAGTTGTAAATTGTATTGTTTTGTACATTCTGTGTAGTATGCATATTGCAAATTGTACATTTTGCGTTTTTTACATTAACGTTGTGTTCATGTTGAGTATAAAGTATAAAGTATAGATAGTATTTTGTCAAAATTATACAGAAGTAAAAACCTGATCTGGCCACACATCTCTCGAATCGGAACACTTCGGACTTGCAGCGTGCAGCGTGCAGTCCAACTTGGAATAGCGACTGCACGCTGCACGCTGCACGCAGCACAGAAATGCTGCTTGCAGCGTGCAGCGTGCAGTCCAACTTCGAATGGTACCTTAGGTTTAACGATTCTAGCTTTAGTAGTTTAGGCTCTGCGTTGATGAATCAGTCAGTCAGTCAGTCAGTCAGTCAGTCAGTCAGTCAGTAAGGACAAACGATTTTATAAGTTTAGATTAATTAAAGAAAGAAAAAAACACGATCACACTCATAGCCCCCACTAGGATTCCCTGTATCGGGGTGCCATAGACATATACAGAAACATACATAAAGAACACCCAGACCCAGAAACAGAAATTTAAATTCATCATTCAAATGTCTGCCCGGCCGGAAATCGAACCCGGGACCCTCTGCGTAGCAGGCAGATACACTGCCAACTAGGCTGTGGGGGCCGTAATTATAAAAAAAAAACAACACGATTTATCATAAAACACAAAGTAAGATTTCTTTCATACGGGATAAGTATGAAATAAATCTTTCACTTGCTTGAAACTTGTGGCATAGGCCCGTATTAATAAACAGCACTTAAGACTGATAGCCAGTTTGAGTTCGTATCTGATGTGTCATTTCAGTACATTATGGTCTGTCAAATCCATACTTAATACTGCACAAGATCGCTTTATAAATACGAGCCTCAGTGAAGCATCAAGCAAGATGCTCTGCTCACTACTGTGAGATATACGAGAATCTAATGTGGATTGTCGCATGTGTCTAGTAATTTCCACTTGCAAATAACATGATTATTATTCAGCAAGAAGCATCCGAGTTTCACGGTGTTTAATATCTCAGTAGATAAGTAGGTATATCCACGTTTTTGGGTTAAAGTGGTTTTCCACTTATACAACGTGTAACATAAAGGGTATATGCATCGTGAATTGTGTGAATCTACCCGTGAAACTGAACAACTTTCCCTAAGGAACATAGGTCGAAAAAGGAAAAAAAAAATTACCTTCCATACAAATTGCATCAGCTGATAGCGCATTTAGTATGGGCAGTCAAATTTTTTTTTCGTATTTCGACCTATGTTCCCTAGGGAAAGTTGTTCAGTTTCATGAGTAGATTCACACACTTCACGATGCATTATACCCTTTATGTTACACATTGTATATGGCAAAAAACCGTGTACAATACATAATCCCTTTTTTATGATATTTTATTGTCCATGAGCTTGGTTGTTATTTATTATAATCGCACAATATAATTACTTACATCAGTCAGAACCTGCTAGACGTTAAATAGAATAACATGTTTATTTTTTATTAAGGAACGTAACTACCATAATATTATTTGACAAAATCTCTGTAAAGGACTGGTGTTTAGATACAAAGCTGAAGTCTAGGCAAAGATAATAAAAATACCTTCTATCTCTCTTATCTCTTCACATCATTAGCCTGCATCAGTCCACTGCCTTTCCCATGGCACGCCACTCAGCTCGGTCTTCAGTCGTTCTAATCCAATCCCTGCCCGCTACCTATCTTATGAACATCATCGCCCCAATTAGTTCTAGGACGTCCTACACTACGTCTATAGATTCGCACCGCGAATTTCTAAATTTAAATCCGTCTGCACCAGCAAATGTGACCAGCCCACTGCCACTTCATCTCTATGCTATGTCAGTAACTCCTGCTTTGTGTCAGGTAACTTCGTTTCATATTTATCTTAGCAAATTATCTATCTTAGAAACATAAAAATCATTGTAATTTTTTTCAAACTAGTTTTTTTCATTTCGCACACACTTTTCACACATTAGTGTAAAATACATTAGTACACTGCTCCTCCCAGTGGAAAAGCACCTTCATTAACGTACGAACTCGGTACTAAAAGCTGGTAGGATGTAATTAAATTTTACTGCAGACAGAGAACCTTCTTATTAAAGCCGGAACTTTCCGAAGGTTTAAATTTTAAGGTACGACGTTTATATAGGGCCTTAATTAAGTAGGTACATTATAGTGAGTTAATATCTTCCGGTTTCGTTTTAGTAATAATATTATCTTACTCTTCCATGCTGGATTGAGAGCGATAGAAAAACATAGAATGTTCCAGCTGATCTTCCTGCCGGGCTTGATGTAGAAGTCAGCAAAAGGGATTCGATGGTTACAGTGTATTGTAATTTAGGCAATGGGGTTGATACAAATTACAATCTAAAATTGAACTCAATTTTTGCTAGACGTAGCGAAGGCGCCTTTTACGAGGCGTTTTATGCTCTGCCTACCCCGTAAAGGATATAAACGTGACTTAATGTACCTATGAATGTTCTTATCGAGTGGGATTTTGAATCAACTTAGGATCCGGGTGTAGAGGTATTTATACCTCCTAATGGCACAAAAAAACATAGAATATACCAACTGCTTCTTCTTCTTCTTCCCGGGCATACTTTCAGAATTAATAAGGGAAAGCATCCAGTCATAATAATATTTCTATGGTTCCAGTGTACATAATAATGGTTGACAGAATTAATTATCAGCAATACTTATCTTATACACAGTTCCTTCTGAAATTACTTGCCCTCCAGAACTGAATAAAATACCTTTGATTAGATCGTTGACGCTCTACCTACCCCTTTAGGGCCTTTAGCTTAATGATTCTATTATTATTACTTCCATGCTGGACTGGGAGAGATAGAAAAACATAGAATGTGCCAGCTGCATTTCCTCCTGGGCATGCTGTAAAAATCAGCTAAGAGTTCCGAAGGTTTCAGTATTGTAATTTAGGCGATGGGCTGACAACCTGTCACTATTCGCAATATTCAGATCTATCTGGAATAACCCTCAAAACTTGTCAGACGTGGCGGAACGACCTTTGTTTGGGTCTTTTATGCTCTGCCTACCCCATTAGGGATAAAGGCGTGATTATTATGTATGTATGTTTTCTATTATATTTACTTAATGTACCTAATTCACTTACCCCAACACACACGATCAGCCTATTCTTTTGAAAATGAATGATACGGAGATGAAACCATGTTCGAAAATATTTTCAAACCTTTTCCGGGAAAATACCGTTTAGAGAGTTGATTCTTGAAACATTCGTGTCTGACTTTTCTTAGTATGTCATCATTTTCTCAAATACATAATTAAAGCTTAAATTTTATGACCGGCTGCTTATATCGTCCCAGTTCTTGCTAACTGACCTATCTGCCTTTTGATAGTTTTCGAGTGCAAGCGTTTTGCGGTTTGGCGCTGTAATGATGACACTGTGATAAAGTTAGTTTTGCCTTTATTAATGAAGTCATAACGTTTTACTATAGTAAAAAAAATACCCTTTAAGTAAGTGTTTGCCTTAAAGCTCTAAGTGTTGTATTAATTGACTTATACTTAATTAAAGCAGATATGACTCTTTGTGAGAACTTTGTTTTTTATTTTTGTCAGTTAGGACCGCAGTGTTTGGTTTAAAAATAAATAAAATTATATCAATCATTACAGTTTTCAGACTTATTCTTATTCATTGGCAGTAGAAATGATTTAAAATAATGTTTTTAATATATCCTATCACCTTAAATATACTTTATGTACTGAACTGAACTACTGATTATAATATTTAATGAGATTTTATTTAGACTTAACATAACAAGAAGGTATTATTTTCTTTATTGTAAAATCATCTTTAAATAGTATCATCAATTAGTTTGTATTTGCCTGTGTTTACTAAGAACAAACCCATAGCATCCCATAATGTTATTTTTTTAAATTTAATATTATGAGTACCTTGTTGCCGCATTTTCAATAATAAGGCCCAAGTATTTCAGCAAGATCATCCATCCATTTGACAAGCTGTCCCATTGGGATGGGACTATTATCATCCGTGTCTGTAAACTCGCGTAGCATGTGGGAAGCAGTTAACTCCCCTGCAAACCACCAGCCAGTATCTCGGATCGGAGAGAGCAAACTCCAATGGGACCGCTCTTCTGGAAAGCTTGGTGATACGCTTGGGAACGATCGTCTTCTGAGCTTGAATACTAGGTCTTCATATTGCCGCTGTAATGCCATCTCTATGTACAGCGTGATACACGCGACAGTGTGATCTCAGTTGTTGACGTCAATCACCAGAACCTGCAAGACATGGCTCAGGTCAAATCCCATATCTATGTCCAACGTGATACACGCGACAGTGTGATCTCAGTTGTTGACGTCAATCACCAGAAGCTGCAAGACATGGCGCAGGTCAAATGCCATCTTTATGTCCAACGTGATACACTCGACAGCGTGATCTCAGTTGTTGACGTCAATCACCAGAAGCTGAAAGACATGGCTCAGTTCAAATGCCATCTCTATGTCCAACATGATACACCCGACAGTGTGATCTTAGTTGTTGACGTCAATCACCAGAAGCTGCAAGACATGGCTCAGGTCAAATGCCATCTCTATGTCCAGTCCAAGTGATACACGTGACAGTGTGATCTCAGTTGTTGACGTCAATCACCAGAAGCTGCAAGACATGGCTCAGGTCAAATCCCATCTCTATGTCCAACGTGATACACGCGACAGTGTGATCTCAGTTGTTGACGTTAATCACCAGAAGCTGCAAGACATGGCGCAGGTCAAATGCCATCTTTATGTCCAACGTGATACACTCGACAGCGTGATCTCAGTTGTTGACGTCAATCACCAGAAGCTGAAAGACATGGCTCAGTTCAAATGCCATCTCTATGTCCAACATGATACACCCGACAGTGTGATCTTAGTTGTTGACGTCAATCACCAGAAGCTGCAAGACATGGCTCAGGTCAAATGCCATCTCTATGTCCAGTCCAAGTGATACACGTGACAGTGTGATCTCAGTTGTTGACGTCAATCACCAGAAGCTGTCAGACATGGCTCAGGTGAAGGGTGGTACTGTGCACCACGCAAAAAAAGTCTTTCGAGATGGTGCTGAGGAATTTGATCGGGCGGTATTTCCCTTAGTTCATTGTTAGGTTTTGGGATTAAAATGACTAAACCGAGCCATGACTTAAGCTATATTCTCTCTACACAACAAGTCATTACCACCTTTTATCTTGCCGGGACAGGAGAACACGAAATTTTCTTTTTCCTGGGCCAAATGCAGCAGATAATAATAATAATCAAACTCAAAGCATGGAAACTTAAATCTATGTCATAGAGCTGAGTTGGAGATCCTGTTCGTACCCAAGGCCTCCTTGCAGCTCGGCTCCGGCCGTCTTTTCCTGGTTCGATCGGTGCTACGAAGTAGTCTTCAAGGTGTCTCTCAACTGCAATGTCCTTTTCGGCTTCAACTGAATGTCTCGGCCTAATCATCGACCTTGCATATCAGTTTACCCTGGGAATAACCAGCGTTATGTTTGTGAGCTGAAGACAGAGGCGGTGTATGGAAAGGGCCTCTCGCTCGAACGCCCTCAGATGGTTTCCAGGCTAGGCTGCATGTTTTGGAAGGTTTTCCTTTACTTTTCAGTTAAGTCACTGAGCTTGATATTGAGTGCATAAACCTAGGAGTATGGTACCATCGCCTCCTGGTTTTGTGTTTCTTGTAGGCCTGAATCAGACTAGCCAGATTAGTCTGGGATGCTGATTCAGTAGCAATCAGAATGACGGTGCTTCGTTCCACTGTGCCTTTCCATACATCTTGGGCGATCTGTACTGGTTTTGTACTCAGAGAACTTTTGACACCACCCGCAAAGGTCCCCTAGGGTATTTCTAGCAGTGTTGAAGGTACAATTTGTTCCAGGATATGTTCTTTGCGTTCAAGTGCCGATGCTGGTAAGAATAGAGGAATGTGGACCTTATAATTGTCAGCAACCTGGAACTTGGTCTGCGGCGCTTTGTAAATAGCGAGTAGAGGTCCTCTGCTCCGTGTTAGAGTTGAATAACAATGGCGTACATCGATTTTAGTTGTTGGTGGTCGATGGGCTGGAAAATGATGTGTCTCTTCACCAGCATTGCCAGTCCTCGGTACGCTGCTGGTCCTTTCCACTGTCCATACGACGTTCTTTCTGCAGGTAGGTGTGGTAATCTGGCAATGTGGGACCTTCAGTTAGCCTTGGGTTAACCTCGCTGATGAATACCACATTCACATCCTGCTCCCCTCAAGCACGCCCCCATACCACAGTGATGTGGCACCGTGTAAATTAATGCTAAAGACTTAATTGCAAAGATAACAAGGTTTATATTCGAAAAAAAACTGTTGTTTTATACGCAAAATAATGTCAACATTGCAGACAAAAAATCTGTCTAACAGTCACATGTACATAGTTCTTAATTTTTGGAAGTGTGTGAAATTTAAAAAATCTCGCTAACAGTTATATGTACAAGAGACGGTTTGTAAGAATATTTATTGCCTTGTTGTGCAGATATGCCAAACACAAATGTCGATTATCTTCTAAACGGTAGACGATACAGAAACGACTGTTAGAGAGAACTTGTTCAAAAAAAAAAGAGGATCCTGATGGTATGGTCAGTGTAGATAGGTCCGTTTGACAGATAGGTCTGTTAGCAAGAACTGGGACGATATATCAGCGATGGCTTGATTTTCTCGCGATGAAAATACACTACGATAATTTTAGTTACAAATATAGGGTGTAAAAAGTTTTTCCTTTGAACCAAACATTATACTAATGATAACAAACAACTTTCTCTAAGTACAATGAATTTATATAATCATTACCTAAATTTTGTGTGAAGAAGCCAAAATTTTTTTTTGTTTATTTGTTACATTAGTATAATAATGTTGTTTAAAGGAACGTAGTACTCTTTTATAACGCCCTGTACTGATTTCTAAATTTTAATACAAAATCATGTTCAATTACAGGTAAACAATAAGAATGAAAATTACATACATACTATACATTAATCACGCCTTTATCCCTAATGGGGTAGGCAGAGCGTCAACGACCCAAACAAAGATCGTTCCGCCACGTCTGACAAGTTTTGAGGGTTGTTTAAGATAGATCTGTATATTGCTGTAGTGACAGGTTGTCAGCCCATCGCCTAAATTTCAATATACTGAAACCCTCGAATCCCTTAGCTGGTATTTACAGCTTGCCCGGGAGGAGATGCAGTTGGCACATTCTATGTTTTTCTATAGCTTCCAGTCCAGCATGGAAGAAATGAAATGAAAATTCAAGTGCGATTCAAAAATAGCTACCGTATTTGCGCGAAGGAATTTATCCATGAAGATGCTATGGGTATTCACATGGAGTATATTGAATTATTTATGACCAAAGAACCCGCTTTTCGTTCATAAGGGTGGGCTTTTGTTAACACAGCTCAATATGAGATATGATTTAAATAAATAAATGATTTAGAGCGAACCAAATATTCACGGCTTTCCGTAAATATTCAGAAAATTTGAATTTTTATTTGAGGTCAGTTGGAGGGAAATTATTTTTGGGGTATAATAAGGGAGATATAGATACTTTTATTTTGTCAGCTAATCATCATATCCCGTATCCCACGGGGTCGGCCGAGGGTACTGGTTTTTACACAGAGCGACTGCTATCTGACCTCCGCAACCCAGAAAGGAAACCAGACCCAATCCTAGATCGTCAGAGTGAAACTAAAACGGCTGAACGGATTTTGATATAATTTGGCAGAATAAGATAGGAAACCTGGAAACGGAAAAAGACTACTTTATACCTCGGAAAAACACCTTCATTCCCAAGGAAAACTCTAGTAGGTATATTTACTTACTTATGTATTTAAAGTATCCTTATCCTGCCAGATATCGAATCCACTACCCCAAAATTGCGAGCCCAAGACGCAAACTTGAACATTGAGGCAGTTTCAAGTTAACTTGGGTTCTTGTCAGAACTTGTAAAGATTTATTTTGAGATAAGCTACGTTCCGGGCTCCGTTAAGGGGCAAGTCTAGTCAATCTTGTGTAGAAATTTCGCAAATGTTGTAAGAAAAAAATATCCATACTTTATAAAAAATATAACAACGTGTTAAATGCCTTTTTTATTTTTTTAAAACTTTTAAATTTTTTCTGTGTTTTGTGTCTTTTACAACATTATTCTCACATGCTTCAGAAAAAAGGTACTGACGTATATACACAGATTGAAAATAAACATTCACTGCAGCGAATATTCGCGAAAAATATTCGGCGGTCTAATATCACGCAAAATAACTAACACGATACACATACACAACGTTGGGTTCTCCTTTTTAAATGAAACTCTAGGCCTATGAATGCGCCTTAAGGGGCTACCGTAAAGTCAGCTTGCGGGATTTCACTTAACTGAACTTACTGAAAACGTTACTGAAATTATATTTGACAATGATAGAGCAGACCCGCATACTTGTTATAAAGTTGAAGCCTTTGGTTATAATAGGGTCTGACTGATCTAAACTCAAGTACATTAAGGCTCGTATTTATAAAGCGATCTCAAGTGTGAGAGTAATATTAAGTATGGATTTGACAGGTCGTTTTGTACTGAAGTTAAATTTCCGATACGAACTCAAACTTGCTCTCACTCTTGAGAGCTGATTATAAATACGGGCCTCAAACTCTTTACTTTACACTAGTACCTAAGTGTTTGGTGTTGAGGGATCAAGACACCTGAAAAGGCTTATCAAACTTAGCTGAAAAAACATGAAACTGAACAACTTTCCCCAAGAAACTTAGGTCAAAATAAGAAAAAAAAATGACCCGCCCATACCAATGGAGTCAGCGCCTCGAGTCATTTTGTATGGGAGGCCAATTTTTTTTTCATATTTAAACATCGAAACTCCAAAATAGAATCAGCTGAATCGTGATTTTCTTCTTAAAAACACAATCCTTAAAAAAAAAAAACATTTCTGCCGCGTCATCAAAACGGTTCCTAAATGGTCGGATCCCATTATCGACACTCCGTAAAAGAGATGGTGCTGAAAATTCTGAGCAACAGAGATTTTCCATTATATTAGAACAATTTTGTAATGTCTCCACTGAGAGCGTACAAATTATGTACTTTATCTTGGAAAAAAATGGGAAATTGCGAGTTGGAATCGCGCATAAAGGGATCCGTACCATAGGCCCGTATTTATAATTAGCTCTCAAGACTGACAGCTAGTTTGAGTTTGTATCAGAAATGTCATTTCAGTACAAAACGGTCTGTCAAATCCATACTTAATATTGCTCTCAATCTTGAGATCGATTTATAAATACGAGCCATAGTTACTTTATAGCATTGCCTTTGCTTTTATTAAGAATTTGTTGCATTTTGTTCATTACTGCACTTCGCTCGATTAATACAGTTTATTTAAAAACTGTTGTATTGTATATCTGTATAAAATCTCTGGTGATGGTAATGCTATGTTATAATATTAATCACATAAATAAAAAAATGATAATATTATTAGGTACACGCCTTACACCGCTCTGAAAATTTTAAGTACAATACAGCCCGCTGACAAACAGACGAACGAGACGGATGGACATGGCCTTGGTAATAAGTAAGCCCATTGGGTACGGAACCCTAAAAATGAGCAAAACGAACTCCCTGGTTCCCCAGAGTTATTACAATTAATGCCATTTTTAACTCAGTTTCAGTGGGAATGGAAATTTCTCACTGATTGCTACTAAATTTACCCTCTGGGTGGAATATTTAGGACAGAGTTCTCATTGTAAGTGGTATCGATTTTGGTGCTCTTTTAGAAGTATCAATGTCTTGTAACATTTTGTACACAATGTACCTAGTATTTTTTTAAACCGAAAAATAGGAATTCAAAACAATGATAATTATTTTGAACCCACACCCTTGCTTATATGGGTTCGTTTGGCCGAACTTATCTACAGGCAAGTAATAATAACGTTGCCTGACGTGATCAACTTATAATTTTGCAATAAGCGTATGTAAGGGGACGAATTTGGCCGGATTGGGATGAAATAGGCTAAGTTAGATAAGAAGATAAGGATTTGACCACAGCGTCATGCACCCTGAAGGATGTTCTAAAGTTCTTTCTGTTTCGTATATTCCGTTGTAAATTTTCATGGACAGATTCCAATCCTTCAGTGTGCATAGGTAATACCGTTTTTTCTTTGTTACACGTTGTACCTGCATTTTTTTTTATTTGCAATTTTATCCATAGATTCTGTTTGCATGCGTGAGTACGTTTGCACGATAGCATGCACTAGCTATGCACGCTCCGGCAGTCTGTGTCAACATTGCGTGCGCCACGCTACACAATAAATTTGTATGAAAAGAATTTATATGATACGAACTTGCAAAGAAATGTACGCTAGAGCAATAGTGCATGATTTACTTATGAGAATAAAATGAAAGGGTACGCTTTAAGTATAATAACCCCTATAGGAGATCGATGTACTTATAAAACTGAATAAATTTCCCATTTAGCGTCATCTCCATAGAAATTAGGTATGTACCTATTCAAATGTACTTATGGCAATACAAAAAAAAACTAAATTACTTTTGGATGAGGTCGTTCTATTTCAACTATGATCCTTAGGCCTAAATCAGAGTAAAATTAAAATGCCTTACAAATAAATTAAAAAGAAAAGAAACTCATTTTTAATTAAAAGTTTCCATTTGTAAGAAAATATACGAGTATCTACCATAAAAAGC
>JARACY010006846.1:0-14018 GCA_029255725.1 Scrobipalpa atriplicella
TGCAAGGAACATTATCATCAATCGTCTTAGTTCTTCCGTCTTTTTTAAGCTAAAGTTTGGTGAATTCTGATATGCAGCCTAGTTTACTTTAGGTAATGATTAGCCCATTCAAAAACAGCTGTTTCCTGCAGACGCTAATTTTTCACTTAAATTTCATTTCGTTGTATGGTTAGTGATAAGCAGCTGACAGCTAGACTCTCTTTACTATCGAGATAACCATTTTCTGATCTATTTTCTGACTCAACGCGTTACTGAGTCATCAAGTTTGAAAACAAACGCATGCAAGAACTTTGAACTGAAAATTGATTGCATTCTCATAAAGTGCTACTGTCCACATGATAGGTGACTAATTCATTCGTTATAATGATGATGTAAATGTATGGAATATAGTTTTCAAATCCATCTATATCCGGCCAGCCATAGGTGCGACCAGCAGAAACTGAATGCCCTTAATTCAGTTTTTTTCAGAAAGTCAGTCTTGACTAGTCCCCTAAATGGCTAAAAAGAAACGGATTATCCACGTTTTACTGTTCTGAATTTCTAGTTAACGGCTGGGCCTTCTTAGATATACGTACTTGATACAAAAGAGCTTTGTAAAATATCAATATTAACCCAGTAAAAAAACAATACATATATTTTTTCTTTTTAAAGTGGACTTTGCTCTGTGAGTACTGGATTTCCATTTCAATGAATGCGTGTCCAGCATGCGGCCGCAGGTATTTATAAAACAAATATTTTATTATGCTCTGTCGACTGTCCGTTTGTTATTGCGCACACCGTATACAAAACTAATATAAAAATGTAAAACAATAGTTCCAGAATAAACGAACCAAACCAACTTTGATGGTAAGAACAAGACCAGACAGCTAGCATAGCATAGCTTTTAGCATTTTATACAGACCGATAATATTTTCAGTCAGACGTAGCGGACGACCTTTGTTTGGGTTGTTGACGCTCTGCCTACCCCATTAGGGATAAAGGCGTGATTTGTGTGTGTGATAATATTTTTAATGTATTCCCTGATTATTGTTAATTTATTCTTATCCCAGAAACACAATTAGGTACATAAACAATTAAGTAACGATCTGATACCGTTTCCTTCCTCTCAAATGTTAATTACCGGATTCCAATTTCAAATTAGCATAATTAACTCTGTCCGAAGCGTTAAGTAGCAAAAAGCAAAGTTATCTTTGCAAACAGTTTAAGTTTCAAGTACCTCACTTAAGTTTAACTGAAGCATTAAGCCTATTAGCTATCTGGGAGCATAATGAATGCCTTCATATTAGCAATCTCAGGGGACAAATAGCGGTACTTGAGACGTTCTCGGAAGCTATGTTCCTCGCGACATTACTGCTCAAGTTCTAGTACATTACTCGGTTAGTACCAGGCTCAAGATGTTACATCTCAGTATGCAAGTGTAGGACATCAAAATGTAGCTATATTAGGAATATTTACATGTTATTTGAAACCTACACCGAGTGACGCGCCAGCTTCCCACAGATTCACAACGAGGCTACGTCGGGCCTCGCCTACACCACGAATAGAGGTCACATCTTCGCATTTTACAAGTACACAGTAGTACTAAATAGAAACATTTGTGATCAATTCTGTTCCGCTTTTGTACACTTCCTTCCAGGCACGGAAGTTGAAAACAATACATCAGATTTCACGTATACTCGGTATTTCAATCAAATTCCCAGTAACATCTGCTTCCAAGACATTACATGCAAAAAAAAACTGTAGGAAGTATGTAATGTTTATAGAATAGTAGTTTGTACTGACGTTGTGACGCGCGAGATGTCGTGAGAATCTGATCCGTGTACCATGTGTTCGTATTGAGGGCATTACAAAGAACAATGAAATTACTTCTCGGCTTAAGTATGACGCTGCGGTTGACGCCATTCGGCTTGTAACTTGAAAATTACAGATACTTTTTGCTTATAGACTTCGGTTATAATTTGATACCGCTTTGACTCATGCGGTCACTGCTTTGATACTCGTAATGATTTCATTTCCTCAATATTAGTCATGTTCCAAGGAAATATCCTAATATACTGAGAATTGAGACATAAATATGTCACATCGGCGTTAGTATGTCAACAGTTGTAAAGTAGGCAACTAAGCTAATTGCGGTGTGGAAATATTAAACTCAGTAAAGGTTCTGTTCTGATATACTTTGAGGGAGTTAATGTACGACGACCTGGGTTAATGGGGTCGTGACACAATACGCTAGATAGTAGGTACCTAAGCTATCGTGGTGTTAAATACACCCCTATGTCGTTGACATTTCGTTTCTAGGTCACAGTTCAGTTTCCGTCTATGAAACGTTTTATTCAAACTTTTGGCCGAGTTTTCACTCTAGGTTACAAGAGCATTGTGCCTTTTAGTTATGTCCTGCTTTGAGAGAAATAAACTATTGTAAAGTCGCTGCATACAAATAATAGTACCCACAGGTTCTGAAAAGAAAACTGACTTTGCAAAGACGACAAACATAAATGTAGCAGTGCGAGAATAAAGTACAATTTACCTCGCATCTGCACAATATTAGCTGGTGATGACGTTATTCCAGTACATGCAAGCGAAAATGCACCGAATCACATAGGTCCGGCCCGGCGCTTGCGTATTTGAAGCTTCTAAAGTGCGAATTGCGGAGACGTAAGGTAAAGTTTCTGAATAAAACCACAGACTGCTGAGTAGACAGACGAAGTAGCAATTTATAAAGCCATCGAACCAGTAATTGTGTCGTCTATTTCAGGAGACTCCGAGGGGGAGGGCCGTCAAGTTGATGTATGGCTGCGTGTCATTTGCCACAGTCTCGACCGAATGGGGCGATGAGACTGCTACGTCGGAGACCATTGTCTTGTCCAAATGGACGAATAATGCGCGAGGCTAGAGTGGCTTGCCAGTTTTTGGTTGACGAAGCGAAAAGCTAACAAATACGCTACTGAGTAGAAAGGAAATGTGTCCATTTCTGAAGTTAATGTACCGTTTCCTTATCTTCATTAGTTAATGTACCTATTGAATGAAACTTTTGATTCCATTGCTTTGTTCGATTCACATTGGTTTCTATCAAGATGTTAAAACCTAACTTTTTCTTGCATTTTTTGTCAGTTGACGTGATTTCAGTAAAAAGTTGTTTTTCATGAAGCGTCCTTACGTGGTAATTAGTAAGCCGTTAATTGCGGCTAAATGATCATTTTAACGACTGAGGAATTTTGGTGATTAAAAACTTTGATAATGTTGTCTTGTTTTGTCTAGTTTAACCGATAGTGTCCCACTTCACGACACTTTCTAGTGCTTCTTCTAAAAGTTAAAATATGTTTGTATAACAAGAACCATTTTGCCATTACACAAGAGTTTGATACTGCTGTAAACACCTTTAAGCTACTCAGGCTATCTATGTCTGACGACTAAAATCATCACCGAGCGGGTCGAAGTGCAGAGAGGCCAGTACTCCCTGTCTCCCTACAGCCACAATGGACGGAAGTCGCCGATCAGTGGTCGCCAACCACGACCGAGGGGTCCACCGTCCGCGTCCCGGCTTTGTCATTGTCCGCTACTGGCTAGTTTGATCCCTTTGCATCATGGGCTTGAGATTGTGTCATTTGTGGCACGTTATGTGGTCATCGTCTGGACTAGGAGAGATTTAAGCATGTATGTGTAAAATCACGTGTGTATTTACCTATAGGGTATAGTGTTAGGGATAGGTATACTAGGTGGACAACTATAGGGTATTGTGCATTCTTAGCATACAGAATTTGTAACAACTATTAAAGAGGTACATTTTAGTTAACGTTATGTTTTTATTCCAAGGTTTATAACTTTTTACTATTACAGAATAGGTAGTAAAGTAAGTACTTTATGTTCCAACCTTCAAACCTACAAGTTGAATAAAACATTCATCAAGATCAAGAAGTCCCACATAGAGTCGTCGAATTAGTTTCAAAAAGTTACCCGGCTTCTTATTAAAGCCTTTTGTTAAATTCTAATGGTTCACGAATGTTTGGAAATATTCCACAAGTTCTGGAAACTTAAACAATACAGAACAGTTTCCAGTTCGCAACAGTTTCCAATACTGTTATTACATAAACCCTTAATACTACTTTTGTGCTACCCCATAGCCATCTTAAGCAGTGACTGTAGGTAGGTAAGTACATTATTGTACCTACTAACTAGCTATAATGGTAGCTATACCGTATTTATCTTACCGATCTGTTTTAATAACCGGAGGTTCATGTAACGATTATTTTATTGTTCTCCGCTGAGGCAAGGTCAAAATAATAGAGCGCAAAGTTTGTACCTGCTTACGTTGCGTTTGTGTAGTAGCTACATACCTTTTACCAATTACGTAAATGAAAACGCCTTGTTTCTGACCACCTTGCTACCAGAGTCCAACGTCAAGCAGCTCGCTGTGTTTGTTTAGGCGGTGTGTGGCCAGTGTCTTTCAGACATCTACAAAATTTAGTAATGGGTTCGGAGCAGTACAATTTAAAGAGATACAAGTCAGATTTGTGCAAGTATAGCTAAGTAGAAGTTTGTTTCATATTGGAACGCAAATACCCTACGTTTGAATTTGCACACAACTCGGCAGTAAATATGGTAGTTACCGGCTGCAGCTGCGGCATGCGAGGCGTTTACTGTTGGTTTTGTTCCGTGTATACGTTTGCAGTTGTTGTTGCAAATAGAAGCTGAGTGAGTAACTGCATAGCTTTGTAACCGGAGATTACTACCGAAATAGTCCAGTTTACAGAACGGTACCTTATACGTTGGTATTTTCATGGGTTATGAAATAAAGTAGCATTAGATTTTGGCTAGCTGGCTACTTAATTTCTATGGGGGAGTAAAAATCAAACGTCGTTTTATTCAGAAAGTAAGAAGCTACATTACCAGATAAGTATTAGTATATAGTAGTGAGGGGATGGACGTCTTAAAGTACCAATTTGGAGTATATTCGGCAGCGGCCTTGCGTTTCGGAAGTGCCAATTCGTGGCTGAGCTCACCTTGCACGCACCGAGGTTGAAACGCACGTCTATACAACGCAAAGACCGACTCTGAAATCAATCTCTGTCATATACATTAATCTACTAATTCAAAGAATGAGATCGTAACATTCATGAGCCGTAGGAAGTGTTATAGTTCTCAAAAGAAGCTGTAGTAATGATATCTGAAATTTCATATCGAAATGAGTCTTTTATTAGGTGCAGAATATTATATTACTCGTTTAAATTACATAATACAGTTTCGTATTCGATTTCATTACGTCTGTACTTCAGTGTGGTGCTTTTTCTTTGAACTGTTGTTCACATTGTTTTGTTTTGGCAGTCACCTACTTTCTGGGAAACATTATTGCTAAAGTTAATTTATTTACTTTGTAATTATCAGACTTTTGTTTTACCTTTGTTTACAAATAATTTTTATGTTGAATGTGCTTACGTAAGAACTCCAAAAGCTGTTAAAGTTTTTCCTTGATTTCAGATTACCTCGATCAAAACTTTTTGTTTTGTATTGTATACCCAAATCCAATATCCAATTTCTGTCGAACTGCCAAAAGAACTGTTTGTTTATTTATAGTTTTTGATCTACTAAGTGCTTTTCTCATAGTTTCCTGATGGCATAGATTCTGAAAGAGTAAACATTATATTCAGTTTTTCTGTGAAGAAGTTGATTTGGAAGGTATCTTTGTTTACTTCGCAAAATCACAAAATTATTATATTTCTCTTTGATAATAATGGTTGTGCTTACTGTAATTAAATAAGTTTATTTAAGTATAGAACACTAGCTTTCCGCCCCGCGGTTTCACCCGCATCTAAGAGTTTTCCCGTGGGATTGAGTTCCCGCGCTGTTCCCACCTTTAAAATTGACGGAATTTCAATACAAACTTCAATCCCCTATTTAACCCCCTTAGGGGTGGAAAATACAAAAACGCTGAAACACGTGTTCATTAATTTTTAATCTTTAGCCCAAAATCAAAATTGGAAGATTCTGCCATCAAAATTGACGGAATTTCCATACAAACTTCCATCCCCTATTTAACCCTCTTAGGGGTGAAAAATACAAAGATGCTGAAACACGTATAAATTATTTTTTAATCATTAGCCTAAATACAAAATTTGAAGATCCTACCTTCAAAATTGACGGACTTTCATACAAACTTCAACCCCCCTTTTTACCCGTTTAGGGAGGGAAAATCCGGAAATCCTTTCTTAGTGGGAGGTTACGTTATAAGAGGAACTTGCTCTCTAAGTTTAACGATTCTAGCTTTAGTAGTTTAGGCTCTGCGTTGATGAATCAGTCAGTCAGTCAGTCAGTCAGTCAGTCAGTAAGGACAAACGATTTTATAAGTTTAGAAGATTACCTAATATTTGGAATATTTATGAATATAGTTAGGTATGTACTTTACTTACTGTACTTACTATGTTAGCTTTTATATCTACCAGGTATGTCGGATATTTTTATCAGGGATGTTTATAGCAACCGATAAAATGATAAAATTGATAAGATTTCGCAAATACTAATATAATTTTATCTTTTTATGCTAATAGAATAAAAATGCGTTTGTTTAGAGACATTGATAATTATGCAAATATCATCCTCATTTAAATAATATTTGATATCCAAATTATTATTTTTTTATTAGTTTTAGGTATTTTAAAACTATTTTTTTTTGTTAGAATCTTTAGTGTTGTCACAACTCTTCCAACATCACGTAATGCAGACATCCCAGATATGGGAAAAAAAACTGCGGAATTCTCCGAAAAAGGATTTTCAATTCAGTTGGAATGAGAACGTATCGTTAGGTATACAGGCTGTTGTGTCACCCTCGTATAATTGTTACACAGTCACGGCGGCTGCTTTTTACATTCTATTGTCTGCCCCAGCCAGGAAACGAGGCAATTAACCCCCGTGGGGGAAGGAAGTTGTAGCTACTTTAAAGCATTACTTACTTTGCTTACTCTTTGATAAGTAGTGGTGGGTAAACTCTGTAATATAAGTACTTAATCGTGTCATATCTATCAGTTGTGCTATACCGGTTCATAAAACACGATGAAAATATCTTCTTGTCTAATTCGCACAAGTCTCTACATAGAGAGAGACTAAAACATAGAGATAGTTCTAGAACTATCGCATCTCGTCTAGATCATCCCTTTACTTCACTTTATGAAAGCTATTATTGTAAATGAACCGCTTAATGTTATGATCTATGAATTTTACAAATTAGCATTTCACCACTAGGTACGTTTAGTTTCACCATCACTGGATACAACGAAAATGTCATCCACGTACAGTACAAGTAGATATTTTGTAAAGGATTCGATTAATTGCACTCCGGCGCAGGAAAGTGACGAGAAAGCTGGCATCAAGTTGAGTAGATACTAGAAACGGTAATGAGATCTCATGTTAAACACATTCATTCTACTAAAGAGGCCAACCATAAGACTAGACTTAGTAATGCACAAGAAAGCTTGAACTAGCTTCTATATAGTTCTACAATGGCTGTGACAATGGTGGAAGTCTAGTTGACTGTATTTGCTTAGTACAATCATCAATAATACAATGCTCTGCCCTGGACCAATTTCTTTGTGAGCTATGATATCAATCATCACTCCTTTCTTATTCATTTCTCACAGTCTATGCATACAATATATTTCTTTAGGTGTTACTCGCTCTCTCTGTATCCGATTTATAACTTTCCTTGACGAATTCTTCATTTCTACTTACTTCTCATAGCATATCCATTACTATTAAGGAAAAATTATATTTTATACTTAACGTAGTGTTATAAAAATGCTCAATTCAGGGAATAAAACTGTAGGTAGGAGGATAATATGAACCGACGCGCCGCTCCTTTGGGAGGGGCGAACTAATTTAACTGAGTGTACTCTGAAACAGAGCAGTTTTTAGATGACTTTCTATATAACTACCTAAATACCTCATGTTTTGATATTTGCCATATTGTTAATAACGTACATTTTGGGAAAACAATCTAAAATACTTGCACATTTATCGACTACTTTATTCAGGGTATACCGCATTTGGACGGTGACTCAGTTACTCACGTAATAGTTTACGATACGTATTTTGATTACAGCATTAGCTACGCACGAAATGCAGCTGATACAATAGTGTACCCGAAACAACGTGAAACAATTAAACATTACCCCATTGCCTGTTATCAGCACACGTGGTTGGTTCTCCTCCGTGCAGAAAAATCTTTCGTTACTGGTGTGCTTAACTTACTTACTTACTTACATACTTCGTTACTGTGTGTGCTTAACATACAATTTTAAAACTGCTGGACATTCTTCTCACTGATGTGATGAGGCTTTTCCAAGATCACGCTTTAAGCCGTGATCCGAGCCCGTGTTGGTCTTCCAAGACAACGATGTGTAGTGTGTACCTTAACCGAGGTCCTAAGTCGTAACCCTAATGGGCGCCGTAGGCCGTAAGGTTCTTCAATTTAAAAATATTCTATCCAATTTTATCTATTCTTCTAGTTGCAGTGACGAAAGACGATTTGTATTTAACGTAGATGTAAGAATTTTTACATAATAAAACCGTAGCGCACGAGTGAGATCAGGGTCGATAATTTATAGCGGTATTGTTTCTTCGGCCTGCAAACCGAGGCAGTGTGTCGAGCACCCATTGTGGTTACCATGGAAATGTGGCCGACTATTGTTTCTTTAAACGGCGATAAAATTGTTCTCTTATGCCTAGTTTGATGCGCTTGCAGCTGAATTGTCGTCAATGCTTTATTATCCAGCTTACAAACCATATCAGAGGCTTGTTAGGCGATTTTAGGAACCGGGTTCTTCAGTCGGGTCGATAACTAACTCGATACAATTATGAAGATTGAACTGAAGGAAACACTTCAAATCCAAAATAAAACATTGATTAGGTTCATTATTGTTGTTTCCCAATACAAAAGCTTACAAACATTTTATGTCTTCAAAACGTATTAGCGTTGTTGTGAAGCCCAATCTGCCCACGGATCAATTCGGCAGATGTTTCGCAGAATCAGCCAATCAACGTCGGGAAGCTAACAGCTGAACAATTGAGGAGCCTTCGCAAATGTTGCGTTGCGATGGCAATTTCACAAAATTAAACATTATTTGTTAAGGGCTCGTGTTTTTTTTTAGAATTGGCAAAAGATCAGAATAATTCGTATATTTGTTGAAAGTTTATTGTTTGACGTTGTGTATTTATACACAGTCTTTACTAAACCATGTCGTAGACGTAGGTATACCTAATTTAATTTAGTATTTCGTTCCAAGATGATAAAAATGCATATTGCATGGACTTGAACTTACAAATTGTTTTCGCTCCAAAGTTTGTATTGAACTTGGATGACCTTACGACGCTTACAGAGTTCATTTTTTTAATGAATTGTTATATTCTTAGCTCTGGAAGGTCAAGTCCCACTCAATCCATTTAGATGATTGCGTTCTGAGCGTCTTGAGTGTTAAACTCGGCGGATTTTGGCACGACTATTTTTTTTATTGCTAATAAGATAACAATTTATAAATTAAAATAATACTGGAGAAAATATCTTAAATACAAATTATATAGAGAAAAACGCGGTCTATTTATTAAGAGACAAAAATACATAAAATTACAACACTGCAAATCTTCTGTTATTTTTTAAACAACATTTGTGTAGAGCTAATTCCTAGAACACTAAGTTCGCGTTGGTTCGCACAAATCTTGGACTTTTTAGTGCTAACCGGTTTTGGTGGAAGTGAGGTCAGCATAGCTATACCTAAATCTATCTACATAATAATAATGTATTTTATATGTGACCTGTTATTGGGCCGATGTTGTTTACAATGAAACCTGATTTAGTGCAGACTTTATGTAGTGATTTTATCTGATAAGAGGAAGTGATTATTATAAAGATGCAAATTAATAAAGCTGTTTACTAATTTAAATGTTTTTGGTAGAGCTTGTTTACAGGATTCGGCGGTTATGTTGAAGTCGTTAAGATTATTTTAGGACTTGACTGTGGGAAACCTAATGATCAAATTCTGGCATAAATATTCATAATTGATTTTATTACTTTACTGAGACTCTTTATAGCTAAGTACTTCATGAAAAAAAAGTGAGACAGGAATCACCAAAATAGTTAAAAGAACATGCTAAGCTATAAATTATGCATATTCTGAAACTAACTTACATTCAATCTTGTTCGAAACTTCGATGAGAAAGCAAGTAGAATCTTCGTACATATTTGAAATATTTTTTTTAATTTGTGTGTAGGTACTGTAACTATCAAACTTCATTTTATATTTATAGAACAATACCATTACTGCAAATGTGATAGGGCTCCAGAACAGGGAAACACGTTGTATTTTCTCAATATTTGTTGTCGCTTGTCATAGTCCATTATCCTGGTCATATTTCGTTTCAAAATAAAGGAGCAGCGCATAAAAGCAGTGCCGGGAAGCCGTATGAACCAGGGTGCCATGAATAGATTGAATAAGCTTATACTCTTATTGGATTAAGTCAAGACTCGCTACCCGCATACCAGAGCGCCTTATAAAATCTATTACATTGTCCATCAACTTGGCGTTACATTACCATCCATTGCGTCTTTCCTCTTATACCTATAAAAATACCTTTTCTAAAATGTCAATGTATATCAAAGTGATTTCGTCGTCTTGTTAGTTTAGAGTCGTGTGTAGTCTTTGTAGTACGTAAGTATGTACCCTGTTAGCGGCTAATTTCGTTAGGTGCTTAATCGGTTTTAGATGAAGGACATTAACAACGTGATACAATGTCAATTTAGTTTTGTTAGTGTAACCCAATTTCGTAGATAATAGAATTCGATAAATTTTTGTAACCATTTTGATCTGAAATAGGCAGATAAAAGATTGCTGCTGCTTTAATAATTTACACTGTTTGGTCTATGCACAGCAACAAAAGCATTAAAAATGAATGGGGTATCGTAACTTACTTTATTACATCACCTAATATTGCATTCGTCTTTGAGAACTCTACCGTTACACAATACTTATCGGACTGAATGTGATGCTACGAATATTAATGTAATGTCATAATTAGATCATCTATTGCGCAAAATAATGGTAATATCGATTTCATTTCGAAGATCGAATCAAAAGTAAATTCCACCTTATCAGAATGCCATCAGATCCGGTCTCTTTAATCTGTATCGAAAAGTTTATAATTAGTTTTTTTACGTGTTTTGCGTAACTTTAAAATAAGGCCTCCGACTTAGGAACATGTATTTACTGTTTAGCAATGCGATCTTTAATTAAACAACTTATCTGTTAATTAGATTTGAAAATAATTTCCCTGAAGACCTTTTAAGCTATATAAATGTATACTTAGCTCGCTATATTAATGTTAATACCAAGGGAAGGGTCTATACTAATTTATGTGATACATATAAATACCTTTGTAGGATCTACAGCGAATTACCTCCTATTTATAAAGGCTTAGGTAAGTTTGAGTCAGTGAAAGTGCTAGCTATAAATCTTACAGTCGAAAAACTTTGACACCAGGGTTCATTGGATCGATTGACTTGAAACCCACACGACAAGAAGAAGAATACTCGTATATTTAAGCAAATAACTGAAATAGAAGGAACAATAGTTTTTGTTACGAATCCGGGCTATGTACGTAGACAGAACAAAAACCAATGAACAACATATAAAAACGTCCATTTTACTACCCTAAAGAATTAGTGACTGACTACAAAGTCAAAGATAATGAGATACTTAAATTCTCCAAGCTATTTCGGAATGTGGAAATACAATGTTTATTGTTTTACAGCTGAACTGTTTGGTAAAATATTTGGACTTTTATAGCTAATTTTTTCAAACTTTTTAACAGATTATTGAGAAAGTCGTATTTTACCGCCATTATACTTATGCGTATTTTAGCTTGATCATCATGAACACGAACATTATAAAATTCTTCACAAGTTTCCGCGAAAAGTTTTAAAATAGAAATTAAAGTGAACGCACGAAAAGTAAAAGCATCGTTTAAATATAAGAAATCTTTTTTATTAGCTTCTGAATTCAAATTAAAACGGCAAGGTCGTGAGAAGTTACATTTCCTTTCGCTGCTTCATTTTTTGCTTGGAACTTCTTTACGCTTTTAGACTTTGCGAAATTGTTACGCATTAGAGCTGCTAATTGCAAAATTATTGACACCATTCATTTTATTGATACGAGGCAAACTAGTCAATCTTTCCTTTTTATTAACATCGTTGCTGTAAGTGGAATAGTTTAAGCGCTGTGGAAATCTAGATAGGTAGTTTTGTTAGAGCACTTTTTCTGTCTTATGAAAGTAGCATGAGAAACGGTATAAGATACGGGAAAGCCGTGCTCATATTATGAGACTTCAAGCATTTCTAAACACTTCACTGTTCATTGCTTTCGCGCTGCTAATCCTTTTTTCTTGGCTTCACTTTATGCGGGTAATGTATTTGTCAGCGCTTACAACACGTTGTATGAAAGGCCTAAGACGACAAGGTCGAGAGAGGCGTTCACTTTCGCCTCGCTTTAGTGACGGTCACTTACTTCGTATTTACTCCACACGGAACGTATGTTATTGTGTTTTGTGACGTAATTACTTGAATACCTACTAAAATGATGTGCTATTTGATAGCCTACGACAACCTGCTGCAGCACAAATACTGAATTACGTTGCTTGCCAATTAAAAGATAACGTGCAAAATTTTCCACCACAGTGTCTCTCCTTATATAAGGATATCATTTGTGAAACCGTGTCACAGCAGCTGTTACGCTTACGCTGTCTTCAGGAAGTCTTGCTCGAATCATCTACTTGACCACCAGATTATGTACAAGTTGCTCGACCGAGTACACAAGATACGGTCAGCACATTCTAAGTACAACCGGAACGTTACGTTAGACAGTATTGAGAAACAGATGGAAGACCATGATGATACATGTACCTAATTTAATTTACCGAAATGGTGGGTTTTAGAATCCGCTAACAAAAGACCTTGGTTTTTATTTAGGAGATTGTTGACTTCAACTGAACAAAAACACAAATCAATTGCAGTATTAGTATGAGGCTCTTCAGATGCCAATTTATTCTAAATCCGTCAGCAGGAGCCTCTCGCTCGGTTAGCTTTCACTAGACAACAATACAAAGCAAGGTGGCGAGCCTAATCAATTTGATTGTTTGTAATGACGTCAGAGACGAAACACGAAAGTATCAACCCAATATACAATGATCTGTTGATGTTTGTTGTTGAGTTTGTGGTGACATTAAAACCTACTTTTTACTTCTAAGATTTTTTATAATTTAGTTGAAAATGTACGTCATACAATATGTCAATTTGTCATTAACGTTTTTGTTTTCTGAGGTAAAAATGATTCTGTTTTTATCGTTGTAAATTATCTTTATTTCATTTTATTACATAGTTGATTTTGATTTAATAGTTTGGCGTTTGCTTTCCGACGAATATAGTTCCGAGGTTCTCCAACGCGGCGACAAGGTGTTCAGGTTACTTGTCAAGGGTGCTGAGGTTTCGGTTTCCATAGACCGGATTAAGCCGGCCTACTCTCTTCAGGACACAGAAAAATCTACACTTTCAACACCATCTCACACTTATCCATCCCCAGCCACACCTACACTTACACATCCAACTGTACATACAAACACACACAACGCACGAGATATGCGTGAGCGTGCTCCCCTACTTCCTAATCCTGACGAAAACATCGTCAGAAGAACGCGATCCGGGCGAGTTGTGCGTTTTCCAGCATTTTATTATCGCTCGTAAGACGATCGCTGGAGGGGGGGTGATGTGGTGACATTAAAACCTACTTTTTACTTCTAAGATTTTTTATAATTTAGTTGAAAATGTACGTCATACAATATGTCAATTTGTCATTAACGTTTTTGTTTTCTGAGGTAAAAATGATTCTGTTTTTATCGTTGTAAATTATCTTTATTTCATTTTATTACATAGTTGATTTTGATTTAATAGTTTGGCGTTTGCTTTCCGACGAATATAGTTCCGGGCA
>JARACY010006847.1:0-14014 GCA_029255725.1 Scrobipalpa atriplicella
GTAGAGACATAGGCATTTTTTATACATACATACATATAATCACGCCTTTATCCATAATTTGGTAGGCAGAGTGAGAGAAACAACCTAAACATAGGTCATTCCGCCACGTCTGACAAATTTTGAGGGTTATTCCAGATGGATCTGTGTATTGCTATAGTGACAGGTTGTCAGCCTATCATCGCCTAAATTACAATACTGAAACCCTCAAATCCCTTAGCTGATTTTTACAGCATGCCCGGGAGGATATGCAGCTGGCACATTCTATGTTTTTCACTCACTCCCAGTCCAGCATGGAAGTTTTTTCTTTTATTGTTTGATATGTAATCAAATGCCATTTTGATATTATTGTGAAAATTATAATAAAATGGATCCTTTTTTTTTTATTATAATTTTTACAGTAATATCAAAAAAGGATTTGATTATTTACTAATAATGTTTGATTAGATTACACTCTACCTACCCATGAGGATTTTGTCTTCTTCTTCTTCCTAGGGCTTGCATGATGAAGGGCATAGGCATAAAATTTTATGCTTTTAAAAAACTGTTTCTCTTTGCAGGCAACTGGTGGCGGCCAAACTTCGAGCCCCCTCAATACCCCTACATTCCTCCTCACATCACCAGACCGAAAGAACACAAACGTCTCTTCCTAGTACAACTGGCTGACCGGGCGTTATTTGCTGTACCAAAAAACTACAAGTTGGTTGCGGCACCATTGTTCGAGCTATATGACAACGCTCAGGGCTACGGACCAATTATATCGAGTTTGAGTCAGAGCTTGTGCCGTTTCAACTTTGTGTACATGTAAACAGATTTTGGTGTTCCATCCCAATGCAATTATGTGTTTTGTGTTTTAGAAGGTGAATTTTTGTTTTGGTTTAGGTACTATCTGTTTGCGAAATAGTGTGTAACTCACATTTTCCTTAATGTGAGTATAGTTGTTTTATCTTACGACTGCCGCTCGGCCATACTTGTGGTTGTACGTACAGATATGCGCCCTTGTGTGCGTAACGTAACTACATGTTGTCGACCTTACGCACACAAATTCAATGTATTTGTAGGTACATTTACACGCAATACATGGTGTTAATTTAATTGCGTGCCATAGATTAGGGGGCTTTTCAGTAACTTTAAAGGAACCCATAAAAAATATTAAATAATATCCAACTCAAAAAATCAAAAAACAAAAGTCAGTTATTTTATGATGAATGATGATTCCCGGAGCTGCGCCTACCGCTCGCGCTATAACCAATATCGACCAATGATAGCGACTCGCGCGCGCTCGGTATAGTATAGCACGAGAGGTAGGCGCAGCTCATGGAATTATAATAAATACAACCGACTTTTGGATTTTTGATTTTTTGAGTTGGATTTATGGGCTCCTTATACGTTACTGAAACACCCCTTAAGCATGACACGCAATTAAATTAACACCCTGTATATGGGTACACGGCAGTCGTGAGATAAAACAACTAAAAAAAAAAACAGATCTATCTTCAAGACAATAAACCCAAACAACAATAATTCCCCTTTCAAATATGATTAATAATTAAAGTGCATATAATTTGGGAGAAGTGCAAAACAACATTAATTTTACAATAAGAATGTAATGTTCTAGTAATAAGTAAATATGACCAAACAATGGACACTTAAATGGAAGTTTTATTTATTGTACCTGAAGCCAGAAGAAAGAAGAATGTCTTAGATGTAAGATTTAGAATAAGAAAATTGAAAAATATCACGAAATTTTTTTTTTTTTTTTTTTTAAAGAGTCTTTTTCATAAAAGAGTAATACCTGCGTCAGATTCATATATTACACTGTGGTAATAGTGTACCTACTGTTTCTAAAGCTACAAGATCATTAGATCACTAATGTCACAGATATTATAATACTATACTATACTCCATACATTATTAAAAAATAATTTTCCCCATACCAAAATGGCAGGAATTATTTTTTAATAATGAATGGAGAATAACTTCCATGCTGGACTGGGAGTGATAGAAAAACATAGATTGTGCCAGCTGCATCTCCTCCCGGGCATGCTGTAAAAACCAGCTACGGGATTTGAGGGTTTCAGTGTATTGCAACTTAGGCGATGGGCCTGACAACCCGTCACTATAGCAATATACATAATCATCTTTAATAACCCTCAAAACTTGTCAGACGTGGCGAACGGCCTTTTTTTGGGTCGTTGACGCTCTGCCTACCCCATTACGGATACAGTCGTGATAGTATGTATGTATGTAAAACTCTCACGGTTATCAAGATTAGGAAACGGGAAATTTACAGTGGTTTTCCATCGCATAATTGAAAACCACGGTGAATTTTTGTTTTTAATAATTCTAAATAAAAAATGAGTCGTGGTGAATAAAAAATAAAAAATGAATTTCTGAATGGATTGAAATTAGTTTGTCTCTAGTGCGGTCCCTTTCTATTCTTTCATGACAAAAAAGGACAGGTATGATTTTATTTTAGTTAAAATGTGTTTCCGTCGACTCGCGGTCATGATAGAAAAGCTATATAAAGGGTGTAAGAGACGGTGCACCGAAAGTGCTGTTCAGTCAACCAAACTGAACAACTTTCTTCAAAGAAATTATTTCGGGATATGAAAAAAAAACAGCTCTCCATACAAAATTACTTTGATCGAATTTTTTAATTTAGCTCAGAAAGCCAAATTAAAAGTTTCTTTATGTTTCTTTTCAGTTTTCGCTATACCGTCCGTAACACCCTATATTGTGGTTTAAATGATGTTTATAAATTAAATAAAACAATATAAACATAAATTTCATGTATTTTATTTTAGTGCTACACAAGAATTTACACCTAATGGGAGTTTTTTTGCACGATACTTGTGAGTTCCTGCAGAGGGCGCTGAAACTGGCTAAAAAAACGTTTCTTTGCACGGAAAAGTCTATTGACTATTTACAATCGTTTCTAATTTTGTCAAATCAATCTTTTTATATATCCGAAAGCTGTATTTTACTTATCTGTAGTAATTTTTTCAATAAAGCAGCACTGAGAATAGCCTTCTAAACTATACCTACTCAAACTTATTTGTCACATCACATTCACATTGCGTGAAACGAAAACGTCTAAACAACGTTACGACCTAAAATCCTCATGTTAGCCGCGTACAACGCCACCTATTGCGGAACTGAAAATTTTCTCCGGAACGAGCAAATTAAAAACTCCCATTTTAAAAATTAAATCGAGAGATCAGACATTATCTTAAAAATACTTAAAACATTTGATGCTTGCTGATAATAGTCAAAAATCAAATGTATTGATTAAAAATATAATAACAACTATAAGTACTAGGTACTTACAAGCAAACCTGGTCCTAACAAGGTAATAAACAGGGTAGGTAATAAAATTCAACCAGGTGATCGATGGATCAATACTCAAGACATATGCGTGCAGGTACCTATAAGAAACTAATATTTTTTGTACAAAGTAAAAATACGACTCAATAGTAAGAGTAATACGAGTATGTTAATTTAATATACAGTTCCACGATATTTTGCTTAAAAATACTTGAGATTAGAAAACATTACAGTTAAGATACATTATTTACACATTTTCAGAATCAGAAACAGAATCTTTATTTGTCAATTCATCATTAGGTCTTTTTCATCTTGTCAGATGATTTTAAGCAGCGCCTACGCGAGAGGAGCATCGTCGCTCGTGGCTAAAAAGACCGATCCTCGAACAACACTTTCGTACGCACTTGCTGCACGCGAATTGAGAGTCCGTTGCGACGGAGCCCTCTCCGCGGGCGTGTCGTTTTTCCCGTTTCTGGGCCGGATTTTGAAACCAGGCCTTATCATGGGTCTCACAGCTCTCGTAGATGATTTTTCTCCACTCATCACGGTCGGTAGCGAGATCCTCCCATGTGTTGCGATCGATGTTAAATGCGATCATATCGCGTTTTGCGCAATCTTTAAGACGTAGTACCTATGGGACGTCCAACTTTACGTTTTGAGAACGCGATTTGGCTCAACATGCGGTCTGTCTGGGCAAACGAGATTCTGTCATTCGGTGCACATGCCCTAGCCACCGCAAGCGTCTCTGTTTGAGTAGAGCGGTGATGATAGGAAGCTGTGCAATCTCTAGCACTCGACTCTCTCGTTTGTTACCCTGTCCTTCCATGAAATATTGAGGATGCTCCGAAGACAGCGCATGTGGAAGGTGTTAAGTCGTCGTTCCTGTTTAGCATACGACGTCCAGGTTTCAGCTCCGTACAAGAGTATGCTCAAGACGCAAGTTTGATAAACGATCATCATGGTCCTGACCGTTAGATGTTTATTATTCCATACTCTTGTACGTATACGGAAGTCGCAGGTTGTGTGTCGATGGTGTCGTGGTGTGTTGGTGTAGGGGTAGCTCCGTAGGGTTGATGAAATTAAATACTACATTCTTCAATACACTATGTTGTTTATTGGTCGACGTACGAAGGTGAACAGGCCACACGCACGTGGCGCAAACGCATATAATACAACCAAAGTGCTGACAGAATTAGTTTACCTAAAATCCTAAAACTCCACTACACACTACATCATCCCCCTAAAAATATTTAAAAAATTAGACAATAATTTGGTTAATTTTTTAAAAAGTATCAAAACAAAGACATTAGGATTTATAAAGTTTAGTCCTATTTTTATGAACTGTTACATGTTTACCATTTACATCGATTATGACATTCGGCGCTAAGTCTCTAATTACATTGTATGGACCTAAATACAGTGGATCGAGTTTACTACCTGTCTCATTTTTCAATAACAAAGAATCGCCGGGATTGTATACAATAGGGTTTATAGACTTATCATAATTTATTTTTCTTTCCTTTTTAGACATCAGCAAATTATTCCTAGCATCGTTTTGAGCACGCTGTAATCTGAACTTAAATTCTAGTGTATAATTATCATGATTGTACAGTGGTTCTACATTAGTACATAGGTTATTAGGTAGCCTACAGACTTGACCAAACACCAGTTCGAATGGTGTGTATTTGGTGCTCGTGTGTACAGTAGTGTTGTATGAGAAACACCAATACTGCACCCATGAACCCCAATTAGATGGATGATTTTCGGTCTGTATACGTAAATAAGCTCCTAACACCTTGTGTGAATTTTCTAAAGCTCCAATGCTCTGATGGTGGTAAGCTGTTGACATAATCTGATTAATGTTCAAAATTTTACACATCTCTGCCATTGTACTCGATATAAATTCTGTCCCTCTGTCAGTTGCAATTTCTCTAGGTATACCATACCTCAAAATAAAATTCTCAGCAAACGCTCTGGCAACTTCGGCAGTAGACTTACCTTTGAGAGGGTACGCTTCCACGTACTTTGTCAGCTCGCACTGTAACGTCAAAATATAACAGTTCCTGTCGTCATCTTTATCTAAAGGACCGACAATATCCAGAAAAACCTTCTCGAACGCCGTTGAAGCTGTTGTTGTTACCGTTAATGGTTCCTTGGTGATGGAAGTATATTTTTGTTTTTGACATTTGTCGCATTTCTCTACATATTCTTTAACATCTTTTTCCATTGATGGCCAATAATAATAACGCTTTAAGTTGCTAACCATCCTTCGTATACCTACGTGACCACTAGTAGGCAAAATATGAAAATCATTCATAACTACTGTTTTCTCATCTTTACCATAAATTCTCTGTACGTCTTTTATTATACATATCCTTGGTCCTTCCCATTTTTTACACTTACTAACATATCTGGCTAGCCATTCACAAAACTCTTTGTTAGATTTATTTTTAATTATCACAATTTCCTTCATATTATTTTGTTTACTAAAATCCGTCAGTTCCTTCAACAAACTGTCTCGCGTTTTTGCTGATAAGGAAGATCGACCGACTAGCAACGTTCTACTCTTCTCAACATAAACTATTCTTCTTTTATTCGACATTTTAATTAAATTTCTCTTTTCCGTTAGTAATCTGCGCAGATTATAATCCGATAAAATAGATAGTTCTATATCATCATCAAGTTTTTTAAGTACTTCTACCACGTTAGGTTGATCAGGCCTGTCAGTGGTACAAGACTTCGAGTTATCGTTAGTCAAGTCCTTGTCAATATCTTTCATCCGTTTCACTTGCGCTCTAGTCATCACATTCACTACTTGTTCAGTCATACCCTTCAAATCATCTGACGTAATAATCACTCTCGACAACGCATCAGCCACTACATTCTCGCTTCCTCTAACATACTCAACGTCAAAGTTATATTCTTCAAGTCTCAGTCGAAATTTAGTTAAACGACTACTGGGATCTTTCATACTAAATAAATAAACTAAAGGTTTATGATCAGTCTTGATAATAAATTTCTTTCCGAATAAATAAGGCCTAAAATATTTGACTGACCAAACTACTGCCAAAAGCTCCTTCTCTATTGTTGCGTAATTAAGTTCACTTTTGTTTAAATTTCTACTCGCGTATGCAACTGGTCTACCATTTGAGTTGCATAGTACACTACCTATAGCGAAACCTGTACCTCTTCGCAACGTTGAGTGACGATTGTGTAGTCTTATCGAGGGAGATACAGGATGGTGTTTTTGTTGCAAGTATTGTAACACGTCCCAAAAATGGTCAAATACCAGTGCGTGTTTTAAACACAACTGATGAGGAAGTTGAGTTAAATTTAAATAATATAAAATTTGACGCATTATCTGAATACAGTTATGCAAACTTCGATAAATCGCAACAAAACGCTTGACGTCATCACTTGTCGTCGGAGTCGGGTATTTTTTTATAGCATGTACTTTCTCGGGGTCGGGTAAAATACCGTTTGATGAAATGACATGACCTAAATATAAGATTTGCTTTTTCAAAAATTCGCATTTGGATGGATTGAGTTTTAGATTGACTTTTCTTAACCTTTCAAATACTGTCATTAAGTTTGAGTTATGTTCTTGTAAATTTCTACCAAAAATAATCAAGTCGTCCAAATATACAAGGCATTTCTCATAGTTAAGACCTGACATAGCCACGGTCATTAACCTGCTAAATGCTGATGCACTAATTTTGAGTCCCATTGGTAACCTCGCCAGTTTAAATTGACCTTTATCAGTTGTGAAAGCGGTATATTCTCTACTTTCTTTAGCAAGTGGGCACTGATAGTAACTCTGAGATAAATCACAATGACTGAAATAAATGGCTCCGCTTCAGGCCCGGACTGGCCATACGGGCAAATCGGGCAAATGCCCGATGGGCCGGATGCCCGATGGGCCGGTGTGGCCGATTGGTGGTCGTCTTTTTTTACTTTTTAAAAAATAATCGCAATACATTGATTAGAATAACGTCCTCTACCGTCAAGTCGAGAACCTAATTGAATTTACGTTATATCTGTCGCAGTGATCTGGTTAAATCTGCTATTTGATTGAATGACTAGCTCGTTCATTGAATGGCTGCATTCAATTGAATCACTAGGCCGTTCGTTGATTGAACAAGCGTCACTCAACGTCCAACTAGTTAGCTGATTGAAACATAGCCCTTTGAACAGGGCGGACGTAAAATCAGTCAGGTGATTCTAACCTAACCTAACCTAACCAAAAATGCTCGCGTTTTATAAAATTTCGTGGTTTTTTGCGTATGTTGGGACGGAAACTGGAAACCTTTCTGGATGATGAGGTTTTTTTGTTTTTTTGCGGGGGGCTGCGCCCCCCGAACCCCCGCTTTTAGGGGGGCTGCACCCTCCCGTCCTCCCGCTTCGAGCCGCGCCTTAGAAGTCGGCTATATCCCGTTCAACGACTTCGCTAAATGACGTTCAGTCAAGACGTTGAACGTAACATTCAACGACTTGACGAGTTGTCCTTTAGTGATTTAATTAAATGCCGTCATTCAATTAATGAGCTAGTCATTCAATCAAATCGCTTATTCAACTAGATCACTGCGACATATATAAAGACATTCTGTATTATGTTTAATTTAGTACCTATCAGCATTGCACTTGCACCCGTGCGAAGCCGGGGCGGGTCGCTAGTTGATAATATATCATTGAAAATTTACATTAGTAGTTTTCCTTTCCTTTCCGTGATTCTAACCTAACCTAACCTAACCAAAAATGCTCGCGTTTTATAAAATTTCGTGGTTTTTTGCGTATGTTGGGACGGAAACTGGAAACCTTTCTGGATGATGAGGTTTTTTTGTTTTTTTGCGGGGGGCTGCGCCCCCCGAACCCCCGCTTTTGGGGGGGCTGCACCCTCCCGTCCTCCCGCTTCGAGCCGCGCCTTAGAAGTCGGCTATATCCCGTTCAACGACTTCGCTAAATGACGTTCAGTCAAGACGTTGAACGTTACATTCAACGACTTGACGAGTTGTCCTTTAGTGATTTAATTAAATGCCGTCATTCAATTAGTGAGCTAGTCATTCAATCAAATCGCTTATTCAACTAGATCACTGCGACATATATAAAGACATTCTGTATTATGTTTAATTTAGTACCTATCAGCATTGCACTTGCACCCGTGCGAAGCCGGGGCGGGTCGCTAGTTGATAATATATCATTGAAAATTTACATTAGTAGTTTTCCTTTCTCTTGATATAAGAGTGGAGGGCCGACCGGCTCTAAAATGCCCGGGCCGGTTTCGGGTCCCAGTCCGGGCCTGCTCCGCTTAAAGACTCCAACACATCAGTAATATTAGGCAGTGGAAATTTATCATCCTGTATCTTTTCATTCAGTCGCCTGTAGTCTATGACAACGCGCCACTTCCGCTTGCCGTCACGATCAAGTTTTTTGGGAACCAAGAGCAAAGGACTAGACCATTCGCTACTTGCTTCCTCAATGATATTATCTTTTAACATTTGATCTATCTGTCTATTTAATTCTTCTTTCTGTGCTTTTGGAATACGATATTGCTTGCTGTATACAGGAGTGACATTATCTTTTAACCTAATAGATTGTTCATATACATTTGTCATACTCAACTTATCTCCGGGTAAGTGAAAAATATCAGAAAATTTAGCACATATTTGTTCCATAGCCGTTTGTTCCTCATCATTTAAATAAGTTCCTAATTTAAGTATTTTAAACAATTCCTTTACTCTTTCTGCGTTACGTTCCGATTTATCGAAGTTTGCATAACTGTATTCAGATAATGCGTCAAATTTTATATTATTTAAATTTAACTCAACTTCCTCATCAGTTGTGTTTAAAACACGCACTGGTATTTGACCATTTTTGGGACGTGTTACAATACTTGCAACAAAAACACCATCCTGTATCTCCCTCGATAAGACTACACAATCGTAATCAACTCTACTAGGTATATATTTTACCTCTTCGCAACGTGGTGCGATTGTGAATGAATAATTATAAAAATGCATCGGTAGCTTTACTAAACATTGTTGTTTTGTTTTGAGAGATAAGATATCATATTCATAGTCTGCTACACCTTTATGACGTTTCATAAAATCTTGACCTAAAATACCTGATGCTCGACAAATCAAGTTTTTAAACACATGAAACTTGTGTTCGAAAATGTATTCTTTGTGTTGCAACTTAAGAAACACATGACCTTCCGATACTAGACTTCCACCTATTCCAGTTACCCTAATCCTGCTCTTATAAATGATTACGTTACTAATTTTACTTAATACTTCAAACTTAATCGCTGATATTGAGGCCCCAGTATCGACTAACCATTCTATATCTAAATTTCCTACACTTAAATTAACCCAATTTATGCTATTACACGCAAGTATTATATCTTCTTCATTACTCACGAAAAAACTTATCTAAATTTACTTGTTCATCCTGTCCCGTCATTACGCCATGTTCATAATGATTCAATGAACCATTTCTATAGCCACGTCTATAGAACGTTCGAACACCGCGAACTTGCTTACCTGCAAAATTGGACGCTCCGGCGCCGCCGCGACTAGAGCCTCGGCCGCCGCCGCGTACCGCGCCTCTCGCACTCTGTGCACCGCCTTGCCTGTTGTAGCTAAAGTTGTAGTTCGGTGCATTACGGTAATCTGCACGTGGGAAACCTCGACCACGTGTGCCTGAAAATCCACGACCGCGTCCATGCGACCTGTAAGAGTTATACTGTTGATAAGCTCTGTTACCAAAAGTCATCACTGGGTGACCCTCTGCATCTCGCGACTCATCTTCAGCAACGCGAATGGCTTCCTTCAGGGAAGTCATATTTCGCGCTGAAACAATAGTGCCGATTCTCTGGCTACGCAAACCCTCAGCAAACCGCTTGATAGCGTTTCGCTCGTTCAGAGGTCGCAGGATCTTGTACGCCTGGTCATTTCCTTCCGCCTGTGATATAGTCAGATCTGCAAACAAACTTTCAATTTCCTCACCAAACTCTCTTACTGTCCTATCACCTTGCCTAGACATTTGCAACTTTGACTGAAGGGCAGTGTCTGACTTTCGCGTAAGCAAATGAGTGCGCATGTCCTTGATTAGACTAGCCACGCTACTGTATGATGTAGACAAACGCATTTTTATGTTAGAACTGATACGAGTTTTTAGCACAAAGTTTATGAGCAACATCTTACCATCATCATTGAGCATTGACGCATATAACTCTATGGCATCAATTAAATCCTCAGTGGTGCCTTCGTCACCACTAGTTTTCGGCAAAAGGCTTGTAGCCGTTTTTAAACAAAATTTATCAGACATGTTTTCAGATTCCTCCTTTTGCTTTTCCAACAAATATACCGTCTCAAATGATAATATATCTAAATAGATTTTCTCAATTAAATTACAATCATCAATTTCTGTACTTGTTACGCCACAGCTTTCTACTAATGTTTTCTTATTTGCTTGATATAATTCATAAATTTCTTTAGCTTCCTTTATCTTACTTTCAAAATTATTTCCTTTTCTTCTAGCAGGACCTAACTTAACTATAGCTTGCCTTATTGAACATAAATCCTTATAATTTTCTCTAAATGATTCAACAAATTCTTTTAAAGTAGCCATAAAACCTAATTACAATTTATACGTAATACTAATAATCATACTATACCAAAGTCCAGTTCATCGCCCGCGCGCGAGTCACGTTATGTTGACGCATCACTTCGCATCACTTTTACGCATACCACACAATTTTTACCCAATTTTCCGTATTTTTCGCACTATATTTCACACTTTTATTGTTCCTGTAATGAAGAAAACGCAGTCCGTCTTTCCCGAAACAGTTCTGTTCCTGAATATTCCTGGATAACGCATCAATGTAGGGACCCGTCGCTGTTGCATCAATTCATCGCTGTCCGGCCTTGTCTTCTCTTAGAAAATCTGCATCTTTGTCTTCATGTGAGCTCCTCAAATGGTAGCTACCCCCGTAGACCCACTGACGTGGTGCGCAACATCATTCTTCCTGCTTCTTCCCATTCAGTACTAGGCTCGCTGACTCGACGCTTCGTCGATTTCAACTCGCAGCAGGGTCGCCATATACGGAAGTCGCAGGTTGTGTGTCGATGGTGTCGTGGTGTGTTGGTGTAGGGGTAGCTCCGTAGGGTTGATGAAATTAAATACTACATTCTTCAATACACTATGTTGTTTATTGGTCGACGTACGAAGGTGAACAGGCCACACGCACGTGGCGCAAACGCATATAATACAACCAAAGTGCTGACAGAATTAGTTTACCTAAAATCCTAAAACTCCACTACACACTACATACGTAGCCTGCCGAACGTCGTGGCCGCCTTGCCGATGCGAATATCGATCTCACCATCCAGGGAGAGGTTGCTCGACACGGTCGACCCTAGGTAACAAAACTTATCGACTACCTCCAAGGGTGCACCTTCCAGCAAGATGGCCGGCTGGTAGGTATAACCTTGCGCTAGGATTACGGTCTTCTTTGCATTTATGGACATGAAGAACAGGGTACATGCGTGATGAAATTTGTCCAGTAGGACCTGGAGCTCTTGGGGAGATTTTGCAACAAAGGCTGCATCGTCGGCAAAGAGCAGGCTGTCAACAAATAAGTCCTCGCGATTACATGGGTATAAAAATAGATTACAGATGTTATGTATGTGTTATAAAAGTAAGTCCTCCATAATTTGCTATCATATTGACAGCATACAAATACTGTTACAAAGATAAACATATTACAATATAACAAACACAAACGTAAACAATAAACGTTTCTTGCTACAATTTTATTTAAATGTGTTAATACTCTGCTCAACAGTTGCCAAATAGGGAATAAGCAAGACTTTTTTTAAATTATCTGTAAGAATCGTTGCTACCCCCTTTTTGTTCGTAGTTGTTACCATACAAAAATAAAGGTGAAAGAGTTTTCACCAAATACTCATTAGTTTACGAATTACCTATAATGCTTTAAAGTCGTCGGTTAAAAAGAGAGATCCGAACTGTTATGTGACTTCACATAACGGGGCCATACTACTTCCATATAAAATGTCGTTTCGAAGAGAGAGATAGATAGACTAGTTTTATGATGGTATATCTCAATGAATTTTTAGTTAATTTAATTTCTGTTTTCACTGTTGTTATTATAATTTACGATATTTTTTGTAAATAAGTTCAGATACGGATAATATTAATTTGATATGCATGTTCTCTATTGTAAATTCATGGAATGTATCAATATGTAATTCCAATTTATTTCCTTTTACAGAATATTACATCTTTTTATCCTAGGATATGATATCCGACCAGCAAAACTTCATCCATTTAGAAGAAAAACCTAAAATTAATTATTAATTAGCCTTTGAGGGGACTTGATCATGTTAGCATGAAGATTATACCTACTTTTTTTACGTATTACCTTTCCGCGACTGCATCAGATTTTCTAGATTCAATTTAGATTTTTTAGCACAGTAGCTACAAGTTTCACTTTCAAATATTGACGAACATTTCAGGCAGTATTTGGCGCTTTTGACTTTGGATGTTATGTTAAACGATGTTTCAGCGTTTGTTTCGTCACATTTCCCACATAATTTATCTTTGTCGTCTTCTGCTTGATCATTTCTTTTATTTTCACATATTTTAGTGATTTCTAATGTATTTATTGGTTTAGAGCTTTCTTCTAAGTCAGAATTTACAATTTTACTGTCGTTTGCTTTATCTTTATTAAGATTCTGACTTACTTCATTAGTTATTTTATTATATTCGTTGATTTCATTTGCTTTATCTTTATCCAGGTTTTGCTTTACATCATTGGATATTTCTGTTCCTGCATCAAATACATTAGATTTTACATTGTCAGCAGAACTATCTTTATCTTTTGTCAGTAGAGCATCCAATGTTGGAGTCTGTGGCCTACTAGAGTCTGCGCATTTATTGAAAAATGATTTCAATCCGTCTGCAGATGCTAGATAATTGTTTATAATTTTTGGTTCTTTTGGAACTTCATCTTGGACAGTTTTCATATAATTCTGTCTATATTGTTTATCAGTTATTGTTTTATAAACTGCCATCAATTGATCTTTGTTGACTGGTTTTGTTTTTTGACTGGCTTAACATCTTTCTCACTCTTAGCAGAGTCTTTATCTGTAAGTATTTTATTTTTATTACCATGTTCTTTATTAGTATCGTTTTTATCCTTGGACTTATCTACGTCCATAATATTTCCTTTACTTTCATCTTTGTTAACACTTTGTGTGTTATTAAGGAATATTCAGGAACAGAACTGTTTCGGGAAAGACGGACTGCGTTTTTCTTCATTACAGGAACAATAAAAGTGTGAAATATAGTGCGAAAAATACGGAAAATTGGGTAAAAATTGTGTGGTATGCGTAAAAGTGATGCGAAGTGATGCGTCAACATAACGTGACTCGCGCGCGGGCGATGAACTGGACTTTGGTATAGTATGATTATTAGTATTACGTATAAATTGTAATTAGGTTTTATGGCTACTTTAAAAGAATTTGTTGAATCATTTAGAGAAAATTATAAGGATTTATGTTCAATAAGGCAAGCTATAGTTAAGTTAGGTCCTGCTAGAAGAAAAGGAAATAATTTTGAAAGTAAGATAAAGGAAGCTAAAGAAATTTATGAATTATATCAAGCAAAT